>JAECUM010019802.1:0-69603 GCA_016617855.1 Megalonaias nervosa
TGGTTTGAGAGAATGCCTTTAAAATCCAATGATAAATAAAAAAACAAAAAATAGTCTAAAGATACATAGATTCTAATAGTTCGATATTATAGTGTTGACCACATCTCCGACGCCAAGAACTCTGGCGGGTTTGATACGTGTCATCAAAGCAACCGCGCAAACCAGCTGTATGAAATGATCTGTAATTACCTTTTACGATTGATAATTAAATTATATAATCACGGTAAATTATTTTGCTCAATGTAATTTGCTTCATCTGTTTGTCATAGTAGTAGGGTGGACATTGGGATATAGTTACAGAAAATAAATATAGCTTGCTGCATTTACAACTCTATGATCCTAGTGTACGTAAAAGAACCAAGCAAAACCACCAAGTTTAGTAAAATCAACAGATAAATTTCTTTCCCTAGAATACAAAGTGAAAATTTAAAAGGAACGTACGGTATTGTTAATTAAGTAAGTACCAAATAATCCTAAATGTTCTGTCACATGGCTAACCGAATGTAAAAGAGGAATAAATATTTGTTTACCTAACCCTTTATGTACAGACTGTCACTGACTTATGACACAACAAATTACCTTGGATGTGGTTCTTTCTGTTGGTAATATTAAATAATTCGTAAACAAGTCAAGCCTTAAACTTAAATTTTAGAAAACTTCTTTACCATAACACTGCGGAAAACAGATATTTTCTATAAATTCTCAAAGGATATGCGTCAACTTGTGTGGAATATAAAACGGATAAGGAAATTGTTTGGAAGGAAGAGTGATTGCCTCAAGAAACTATGAGGAATATAAAGCGATAATCGTCTTTGTAAGTGGCAATATTTTGCGTGGACTCATAATGGGACGTCATTTAAAAGTGAATGAATGACTGGATAAATAAATAAATAAATAAATAAGTACATTATGCGTATATTTTCCCAGTGAGGGGGACAAACACTTGCATGTAGAACAGGTTTGTCGACAATCACATTTATTTAAACAAAAGAGATAACAATTTCACCCACTAGGACGATCATTTCAAGTCAATACCGCAACTATGTGAGAGCAACATTTGATGTTTCTTCGCATTCTTTGTGTCACACTTACGTCTCGTTTAAGCTTTTATGCCCTTTGCATCGTTCTAAATAAGCTCCTATTGCGGAAGACATTGTCAGGAATGCTCCGATCGCGATATTAGAGTACCAGTTAGGGCTTGTACAATTCTTATCGTTCTCACCGATATTCTGCTTGTCTCTGTCTCCAAAGGAGTGTTGTTTTTCTAATAATATGGGTATTACTTTGTATTAATTTTCTTGTGTGTGTGTGTGTGTGTGTGTGTGTGTGTGTGTGTGTGTGTGTTTTAAATTTTACAATGTTACGTATAATTTCCGTTGCAATGTTCCAGTCACTGGAAGTGGAGGATTGACGAATGTGAACCAGTGTCAATGTCCTTCCAACTATAAATGGCACTCGCCGTTGAAACTATGTTTCCGATTGTCCAAAGAAAAACAGAACTGGGAGACTGCGAGGCAAGTCTGTGAGTCGGAGGGAGGCCACCTTGCCAAGGTCAACACCACAGAAATTCAGCAGTATCTGAAGGTACAGATCAAGAACAGTCGATACCGTAAGTCTCTCGATTATCGTTTCATTTGTTGAATTTCTCTTAATAAATTCTTGACTTATTCCAGAAGACGTATCTTGATCTAAGGAGCATATTGGTCTATATAGAAAGTCCGAAAGCTTATAACAATCTTAGCTGCAAAATAAAATGTCATCACAAGGTTATCATATGTCCAGGGTATCTCAATGTACTCGAAAGTAATTTCGCCTCATTGTGTTACTGTTTTATTAAATTAATTCAGTATTTTTCATAAATATAATTCTACTTTTGTGCTTATTTGAAGCCTCGCAAAATGTAGAAAGTCTTCAACTGGATGGATACATTTAATTTGATATGAGCTCTTATGTACGATCGTTTATACATATATATGAAACCTACGTTGAATTTGGTCCACTACGAGCTTAAGAATATAAAATGTGCCCGATGCACCCTTCCACATGTCGTAAGAGAAGACTAGTGGAGGCATGAACCATAACGGCTTGGTGATTAGCGTGCGGGTTCGAATCCTACCTTTGGATAAATTAAATTTCCTTCTTGTGTTGCTGTACCGTAAAATACAAACTCAAATGAATAGACTGAATTTGAATCTTAAGCAAATCTCACTGGCGTACACCATGCATGTTTTTCAGTAGCTTTAAACAAGATATTTGTCTTGAAATGTGTTATCGAAATCAAATTGAAGATAACATTTACACCCAAAAGTTAAAAAGATTAATTGTATAATTATTGATTATAATCTGTACTACATAATATTGCATGTACCACAAAAATCTATCCAATTAAACGACACAAAAATGAAAGGATATACCATAAATGGAATATTATGTCATAATAATAACGCGTAATTTCGTCACGTCACACTAGACAGGCCTGTATCTTTGGCAAGACTTCATTTAATTTCTAGTTAATATATTTGGATTTTCAAAGGTTAATTATTTCTTAATCGTGTTTTTCATTATTTGACAAATTGAATGTAACATTAGTGCCCATTTCAAAGAAGAGATAAAAATCAAACAATTAGTCTTACAGATTTCATTTCAAATGAGTACTCATGTGAGAGCCACTACGTACTCTTGCACGGATAATGACCTGTAACTATTTATTGATTTGTTAATGATTATTACAAAAAATGTAATAGTGAGTAGAGCCATATGATATTCTCTGTTTGACTTTTACTCATGAAAATGGTAAAATAGATTTTTCTCTTATGAAGTAAACTAGTAGAAAGTTAAGAAAAGTAAGCGTATTTATTAGTTTGTATTTTCTGTATAAAAACATTAAAAAGGAAATTATTTCAAATACCCTATCATGTAGAGATCAATAACAAGCATTCTTTGTATCAGTCTGCACAAAATAGTGTGTGCATGGAGTTATCTTGCTAACTTGTATTTTTAGATGGTCAAATGGTATGAAAATATGTATGTCTCTTTTCTTAATCAGCACTTAATCATCATGGACGAGGGTCTTCACTGATTTCGTTTTCTTTATGTGGCACTAATAAATCAAAGCAAAAAGTTTCGCTGCATGCGATTAATACTTTTCAAGACGTGTCCAAAAAATTGTAAGAGAGATTATTAAACCTCTTTTACATTTCAGTCCCTAAAGGTTCACATGCGTTTATCGGTGGAAATGACAAAGAGGAAGAAGGAATCTGGAGATGGGCTGACCGCGAGCTCATCGACATGAAAAGTCCCGTTTGGAACCCGGGCGAGCCACAGGGCAAAGAAAGTGAGAATTGCATGCTTCTGTTTTCACCTTTTGATTATCGTGTAGTAGATGCTGCTTGCTCCTGGAAAGACCATTATATTTGTCAAATTGGATAGAAAAATTGATTTTCATGATGAGGTTGCAACCTCCTCCAAAACTGACCTGGACCTGGGTTGGAATCTCCGTAGAGTACGAATTATAAATTCTCTAACCTATATGATAGTATTATTTGTATTAAATATTAATTTTGCCTACTATTATCAAGCATTCTCCTATAGAATCCAGGGATAACACTTTCCGTTCTGTCTGGTGTATATTTATAATTCTCTCTCTCTCTCTCTCTCTCTCTCTCTCTCTCTCTCTCTCTCTCTCTCTCTATATATATATATATATATATATATATATATATATATATATATATATATATATATATATATATATATATATATATATATAAGAGAGACCACCTTGGACTGTGCTGGAAATTTTCCAAAGGTACAATGTACAGAACACACAGATTACTCTTGACATTGTTTTTTTTTATTATTTTAATCTGTAGATGTTATGTTTATTAGTAATAAGATAGTCAATTGTAAAGTTGTAAGGTGGCTAAAAGAAACTGGAATTATTAGCTTTATAAGCTAAATCTTCATGCTAGAAGGTGGCCAACTGTAAACCCTAATAACTCTTTCGAAAAGTATGCTGTAGGCAACCGGATGAGTTGAACAATAACCTTATTTGCCTTGTAGATCTGAATCATTTGAATAAATCTGAACGACCTCCTTCATGACAGGGTGCATCCTTTGTTCAAAGATTTTGACCCAAATTGACAAAAAGCAGCCTGACATGAAACTCTTTCAAATTTTGTTTCAAATGACACTAATCTGCCATCAAATTCTGTAAAGTAGTTTTTGAGAAGTCACTGAGAAGTTATTTGATTTTAGCAATGGCGTCCAGATTTGATGGTGAAGTAGCATTCTTTGAACAAATCTGAAATGACATCAGTGCCAGAATGCTTTCCGTTTCAGGTTTTTAGAAGAGGCTGTTTTAAAGTCTTTCTCGTTTTAGTAATTGTGTGGCCACTTTTTATGGCTGATAGGTATAATTTCAACAAATTTGAAAGCACTTAATGGCAGGATGCGCTCTGTCAACTTTTGGCCAAATTCTATTCAGCAGTTTTTGAGAAGTTGCTTAAATGTTTTTCTATTTTTAGTAATGGTGGCCATATTTGATGGCAGATTAGTGTCATTTGAAACAAAATTTGAAAGAGTTTCATGCCAGGCTGCTTTTTGTCAATTTGGGTCAAAATCTTCTGAGCACATTTTGAGAAGTTTCAAACTGCAATTGTAATGAACATCATAAGATGGATGATGCACAACTAATAAGACAATGCATAATGGAGGAGGGACCATGCCAGAAGCCCACTTGACCATTTGGACAAGTGAGCTAATAACTTGTGTTGGGAAACCCAACTTAGGAGAAGATGGCCATTCAACAACAATGATTGCTTTAAATGATGATGTGGAACGCTTGAAATCCAACACCTTCAAGGTCTCATCAATACAATGAACAGACCACGTAATGATAAAGACAATGATGTGGAATGCTCGAAATCCAACACCTTCAAGGTCTCATCAATACAATGAACAGACCATGTAATGATAAAGACGATGATGTGGAATGCTTGAAATCCAACACCTTCAAAGTCTCATCAATACAATGAACAGACCATGTAATGATAAAGACGATGATGTGAAATGCTCGAAATCCAACACCTTCAAGGTCTCATCAATACAATGAACAGACCATGTAATGATAAAGACGATGATCTGGAATGCTTGAAATCCAACACCTTCAAGGTCTCATCAATACAATGAACAGACCAATTAATAATAAAAACAATGATGTGGAATGCTTGAAATCCAACACCTTCACGGTCTCATCAATGCAATGAACAGACCATGTAACGATAAAGACGTTGATGTGGAATACCTGAAATCCAGCACCTTCAAGGTCTCATCAATACAATGAACATACCAATTAATGATAAAGACGATGATGTGGAATGCTTGAAATCCAGCACCTTCAAGGTCTCATCAATACAATGAACAGACCATGTAATAATAAAGACGATGATGTGGAATGCTTGAAATCCAACACCTTCAAGGTCTCATCAATACAATGAACAGACCATGTAATGATAAAGACGTTGATGTGGAATGCTTGAAATCCAACACCTTCAAGGTCTCATCAATACAATGAACAGACCATGTAATGAGAAAGATGATGATGAGCAAGAGCCATAATTCTGTCCAAAATGGAGTAGATGAGATACATAGGTCTTTGAAACAATATTCACATCATCCTGCATCAAAACATGTTGAATAAGTATTGAGCTTTTTTTGTTATAAGCAATATTGAATGCAAAGATATGAAATTAATTGAAAGGGCCACAACTCTACAAAAATGATGCTGGGGAGACAAAACCTATAAACATACATCCAGGTCAAAGTGACAATATTTTTATCAAATTCAAACAGAATATGCTGATTGGTTATCAAGATATACTGATTGCAAGCAACATACGAAGTGACCTTGTGATGACATTGATTATGTTCAACATAGATCATAACTCCAACATGGGTCGTAACTCCAAAATGGAGCATACAGGACTAAAACCATGAAAGGCATATTTAAGTCTAAGAGACACTGTACAAGAATATATATATGCATAAGAATATTTTGAATGGTTCTTAAACTAAATTGGTTATAAAGATATCTGTTCAGGGTCATAACGCTATTTAAAAAATGGGATTTATGAGACAGAACCCATAAAAGGCACATTGTAAGAGCTCTAGAAAAATAATGAATTTGCAAAAATAAATTTTTTAAAAGCATTCAAATTGCTTTAAAGAATTTAATTTTATGCAATTCGTTACAGCTTTTATTATAATGCTGCTGTTGTAAGCAAAGTCCTGTTGTATTATGGTATGTCCAATCAATATAGATAATGCTGCTCATCTCTGATGCTCCACATATGTACAAAATGACAGTACAAGATCACTTTGTTAACACTTCCTCAAAAAAGAGCCATTTAATCAAATGCACCATGAGAAGGTATAAATTATGTTCTGACCCAGTTTGGTAGAGTAAGATTTGTGTTTTGCAGCATTCACAAAATATCCACTTGAAGTTGTGAAAAAAAACCAACAGAAGTAGTTCCAAACTATCAAGCAAAATGCCCCGTTTATTAAATTCATATTTAGCGTTCTGCATCTATGTCTATGAGGCCATTTTCATAACAAATCACAACAGAATATGTTGAATGGTCTTTAACTATGCTTGTTACATCTAAAGTTAAGTTGTGAAGTTAATTGTCAGGAGCCATAACTCTATTCCAAATGGCCCGGACAAGACAATACCCATAAAATGCACATCAAGGTCTATGAGACAATGCTACCAAAACTGCATCAGAATATGTTGATTGGTTTTTTAACTATGCTTGTTACATCCAATGTTAAGATGTGAAGTTAACTGTCAGGGGCCATAATTCTATTCAAAATAGCCTGGACAAGACAATACACATAAAATGCATATCAAGGTCTATGAGACAATGCTTATACCAAAGTTGCATCAGAATATGTTGAATGGTTTTTGAGCTGCACTGGTTACAAATAACATCTCATAGGAAGATGTGAACTAAACTATCAAGGGCCACAAGTCTTTTAAAAAACGTAGATGTCAAGAGACAAAGCATAAAAAATACACATTTATGTCTATGAGACATTAAGGCACGCACCGATAGAAAGGGAAAGTGTCATGGAAAATGATCATGAAAAAAGGACTCCTAATAATGCAATCATTTAAAAGCATACCAATTTTCATAAATTAATCTCAAACACTTTAGAATTAATGAGGTAAAGGGAAAGTGTAATAGAAAATGAACCATGTACCAAGTATCATCCCTTAATCTGAAATGGTTATCAAGTTACAGAACAGAAATGTAAGTATCACACACAGATGGATACAATGACTTTATGTCTCTTACCTTTACACAGATAAGTGAAAATTAAGTGAGTTACTGCACTGAGATGAAAGTGGAATGGATGGATGTAGAGAAGGATGGGTGGATGGATTGAAAGACAGAAGAATGGACAAATAAATATAACAAGATAGAAACATTTCACCACTTTTTTCTTTTTTTTCCCTATACTCTAACATGTACAATTCTCAAGAAATATTTTCTTAACTTTTGGTTAAATTGTCTCATTAATACTATCACATTCAAGCTATACACTGAAATTAGATTAGTAAAAGGTTAAAGGTCACCAAGTGAGTTTAAAATGCATTGCTAGTTATATATGGCAATGGGTACACTATAATTATATACATCACAAACATATGGTAAAATAAGAATAGAGAAATGAGTAGAAAAATGAATTTTAGTTCTGCATATTATATTTTTTAAATGAAGAGTGATCACAAAAGAAAATTTAAAAAATGAAATGCAATACCCCTTTGTATTTATTTTACTAATACAAATTTTGAACCATTAGATAACGTCCATAAAATTACATCACAGCCTGGGTGGGAATAGTAAGAATAATACAAATAATAGTTTATAATAAATAACAATCATGCAAAAATCAATACAGTGCTGTGAAGGAGAAGACTGAAATCTAACATTGGCTGAACAAATTACATTTTAACTTTACATGTTATGACATTCAAACAAAAATATCACTTTTGACCTTTTCCTTACTGTTTAAACAAAATTTAATAACAATTTCACACAATAAAATTAAATGTCATGTAAAATAAAAAAAAAATGTAATGAATGTATTTAAATGACAAGCAGACCATGCACAAATATTCAATCTCATTAAGAACTCCATTGACCGTCCCAACTAGAAGCAATAAGAAAAGTTGTGTGCCTCTTGAAAGCTATGCTGATCTCTAATAATTAGCATTGAACACTATAAGATAATTACTGTATATACCGTGTACAAGTTGAGTCTAACAATAAACAACATAGGCCCTGAAGTGCCATCACAAAATGAGTTGACAGATTAAGGGGGTATTTTTTTTAGCATTGATGAATAGGCCTAACATAGACCTAGATTTGCTAGCACATTATATTATGGCAGATCTGGGCCTACGCAGTCTGCAGTCAGATCCAACTTATAAATGAGTATATATGGTACATTGCCTATGTTGAGAAGTTTGATGAAAGTGGTGCCAGAATTACACAAGCATTATCCCATAAAGCAAGTGTGTGGAAAATGGAACCATTAATGCTTTCATTTGTAGAAGGCTAATAAAATGACAGGATAGTGGAATTTAACACACGTGGATAAAATTTATATCAGGGATGAGGCATGCCAAGAACAAGGTGAGAATCTTACTCCCCAATAGTTGTATTTCCCTAGAATTTTCTCAGACTTGATAAAGATTATTTTTCCCACATAATACATACATTATTTGTCAATGAAAACATTGTAAAATATATCTATTATGAAGACCAGGGCTTAACTAAAACCTTAACAAATATCTGATAGTATCAACCCAAACACTAGGAAAGTGACTACTACATTTCATTTCAACTAATGTGCTCTCAATAAAAATGTGTATTTAGAAGTTTCAGTATTGATGAAATGGTGTTAATGATCTCACACAGGTTGCTAGTGAAAGACATTATCACCATTAGGGGAAAATAAATGTATGCAGCCCAGTGTGAACTTGGAAGAACTCTTTCTGGTGGACAATTTCCTTCACATGCATTAGTGTGGAATAGGGAAATCCCACATAAGGGCATCTTTGCTAGCCAAGGTTCTGATATGTTAACCCTATCTACACTTTTGCACATCTAGCATATTTCTGTGCTTTGTGTCTGTGAATTTCACTCAAATTTGAACAATGTTCCTAAATGATTGAGACAAGGGGAACACACAACTTGAATGGACTCATAAATAAGCAATTTTCCACTGTGTTTCCATGTTTGTACAAATACCTTTCACTAGAATACACCTGTAATGGCTTCTCTCTGGTACATAGTCATACTTTCAATGTTAAACTTACAAAGTATCCTTTTGAAGTCAATTGCCTCCACCATTTCCGGCTGATGTACAATGCACTGCTGTTACATGCTATTGGTTAGTTGGCATTACTTATTAAAGGAGGCAACTCACAAAATCCAATAGATGTTGCTAAGCACTGAAATATTTGCCTGATCTGCCAAGGTGAAGATAAGGGTTAACATATTGGAACCTTGGCTAGCGCAGATGACATAAGGGTGGACACATGCTTCACATGCATTGGGTATGCAACAGGGAACTCCCACATAAGGGTGGACAATAATAACAGAATGCTTCACATGCATTGGGTGTGAGACAGGGAAATCCCACATAAAGGTGGAAAAGAATAACAGAAGGCTTCACATGCATTGGATGTGGGACTGGGAAATCCCACATAAGGCTCAGAATCTGTGGGCAAAAGTAAGGCACAGCCCAGTTTTTGCACCACAAATTCTGATGTCGAGGGTGGGATCTTTTATCCCACACAAGATGCATTAGTGAAAAACTTTTCTTTCCTTTCTAACTAGAAAAGTGTCAAGGTAAAAATGATGGCATATGATTAATAAGTATCTTTAGATAGAAAAAAAAATATTTCACAACGTTTTCAGTTCTTTAGACAGTGAATAAAAAGATTAGATGATTTTTCTCACCCAGTTTTTTATTATCTTTATAATAAACTAACCTGAGACAAGAAAAGTTAGTATCACAAAATCCTGAGATTTCTCTAATGGATGCAAACAGCATATTGCTTACCTGACTTACCTGACTATCATTCTAACATGACACCCTGAACAGGTAAAATTTACTCAAAGTCATTAGCAATAAAACCCATTTGTGCAAAGTTTTCAACAGCAATGTTTAATCCATTGGCCTAAGACGGCAAAGTACTTCATAATGTTCTAACCAAGGGAGATGCATCAGTTGAAGTACTGTAATTCTCCCATTCCTGAGAATAAACACATCCCCCTCCCATTCCTGAGAATAAACACATCCCCCTCCCCAACACTCTGATAAATTTGTGTCAAGAATTTCTTTCCTTAACCAGCTATTCCTTATGCTAATGTAGGTGGAATAAAAGATATAGAGAAGAACTCAGATCTAATGCTCACTATAGACTTGAATTGTAACTAAAAGACCATAGTAAATCAACCCAAAAGATTTGTTTGAAAAATTTCCATAACAGAAGAAGAGAAGAGAGAAATAATGAATAAAAAATAGGTGTCACCAAACCAAGTTGGTACAGTGAAGACCACAATATGGTCATGTCCTAAGTGATAAATATAACTGCTGAAAATATACAATTTTACCCAGAGGCAAAATATTTTATGTCCTGAAAAAAATGCTTAAATAGTTCATTGCATGTGAATATGCATATTGAACTTACGTTCTTTATCCTTCATGGTGTTTATGTACATGGTGCAGACAATTATAATTTTCTTATAAATGTAAAACTATACAATCACATTGTAATAAATGCATTGATCAAACCAAATCTATACAATCAAGCCATGATGATGCATGTCTAATTGGGGCTGTCGCAAGTGGGTGCTGGAAAAAAACAGTGCCCTGAGTGAGTGTCACCTATGGGCACCCCCCCCAAACTGGAAAAATACATCAAACTCCAAAAAATCCACCCCCACCCCCCCATAAGCTTGTTGTCCTGGGTGTTTACCCATATAGCCAACTCCTAATGATGGCCCAGTGCCTAGCTATGATTAAAAACAGATACATCCTCTATTTAAAAATTTATTTATATCATTTTTAAACTTTGCAAGAAAGCACAAATGATTAAGAAAAAGAGCTGCAATGCAAGTTTTAATAATATTTCTCTTGGATACAATGAATATATTGACTTTCATTGATTTCCAAGACTCCGTATGATGAATGTGAGAAGTCAACTCATTACAGACACATTTCCTGGAATATCAATGAAAATGTCATTTTCTGAACAACCAAAATTAAACTGAATCCCCAAAAGATATAGAGTTTCCTTATTTCATATGAATATGCATGCATTAGGCAACTATTGTCAGTCTGAATAAAATTTTCATGGAAGGTTGACTATGTTGACTGAGTGCACCAATTGGATTTTCTCTTCCACTGATACGGTCAGTCAAATATCAATATGCGGTCCCTTCCACCGATATATAAAGCTAATTTTATTAACTCATTGATGATATATTTTTACAACTTTTCTGATATATAAATTATTTACAGGGTGTAATATAAAGTACCTGAATTTCCTAAAGCCACAGTCTACCTCACATAAAAACTGAAATATATCAAGCCATAGTCTACCTCACATAAAAATGAAATATCTCAAGCCAGTCTACCTCACATAAACTTTAAAAATTTAAATATGTCAAGCCACAGTCTACCTCACATAAAAATAAAATATCTCAAGGCACAGTCTACCTCACATAAAAATGAAATATCTCAAGCCACAGTCTACCTCACATAAAAATGAAATATCACCAGCCACAGCCTACCTCACACAGAAATTTATCAACAATTTATAAGGAATATTTTATATACAAACTCTTATCACAGTATGCAACCAGTTTAGTTTCTTAAAAAGACATGACATAATCCAACTTTTAAGGGTTTCCATTATAGACTGGGGGAATGGGTGAAATATGATGTCTCTTTTGAAGTATATAGTTTATACGTATTTTTCGTTTGTTTGTTTTAAGTCATTAACCCCTGGCACCCTGTTTAAGTGTCAGGAGGTAGTAGCTCTACAATGGTACCAAATAATCTGGACTTTCTAGTCGCATTACAAAATAGAGGGAAAAACATATTTTTTGAGACCCAATTTTTTTTTACACCCAAACTTTGCTCGTGGTCAGAATCAGATTTTGTGCACGGATTTTAGACTTTTTGGCTTCAGATCTAAGGCTGACCATTCTGAACTACACATAGACAGGAGAACCTTTGCAAAAAGTGGGATAAGATGGGGATTTGGAGCAAAAAGGGGCCAGGACATGAAAATGAAGGGTCCAATAAGCAAAAAAAAAGAAAAAAAGAACTCCAACTTTTACCTTTCTGCACATGCGTGAGTGAAATAGCCAATGAAAAATGTTTCTAACACAACTAGGCCGCAGGCGAAACTAAAATCTCATGCAAGCCAATTTATTGGGATGTATTCAGAAGTAGCCCCCAAAATGTGTTTCCTACTTGAATTTCAGTAAAAAATGACAAAAATCTCCAAGGGTAATGAGTTAAAAGCATCCATGGGCATGATATTTAAGAAAATGCAATTGGTTTATTTATACTCAAACAAGGTTGGAGTGAACATTCCATTGCTAATTAGTAAGTCCCTGAAGAGGGTAGAGATTTGGTATGAAACAATCATACCAAAGGTTTTTTTAGAAAGAAGACAATTCAATTTATAATGAAAAACAGTCTCAGTTATTGTTGATGATGTGGAGAAATAGATACATGAGTCTTATATGTAAGACACGGACATTAAATACAACTAAGCTCTACTGGTGTCAGACATGGACCTCCAATATAACTGAAGGTCTATTGGTGTCAGACATGAACCTCCAATATAACAAGCTCTATCAGTGTCAGACATGGACCTCCAATATAACTGAAGCTCTAATGGTGTCAGACATGGACCTCCAATATAACTGAAGGTCTATTGGTGTCAGACATGAACCTCCAATATAACAAGCTCTATCAGTGTCAGACATGGACCTCCAATATAACTGAAGCCCTAATGGTGTCAGACATGGACCTCAAATATAACTGAAGCTCTATTGGTTTCAGACATGGACCGCCAATATAACTGAAGCTCTGTTGGTGTCAGACATGGACCTCCAATATAACAAGCTCTATTGGTATCAGAGAGAGACCTCCAATATAACAAGCTCTATTGGTGTCAGACATGGACCTCAAATATAACTGAAGCTCTACTGGTGTCAGACATGGACCTCCAATATAACAAGCTCTGTTGGTGTCAGACATGGACCTCAAATATAACTGAAGCTCTACTGGTGTCAGACATGGACCGCCAATATAACTGAAGGTCTAATGGTGTCAGACATAGACCTCCAATATAACAAGCTCTATTGGCATCAGACATGGACCTCAAATATAACTGAAGCTCTTTTGGTGTCAGGCATGGACCTCCAATATAACTGAAGCTCTTTTAGTGGGTCTGCATATCACAGTGTTAGGCAACCTAATTTACAAAGCATGCCACTTTTTTCTGGATTAATTACAAATTGAACAAGCATGTGCCACCAGCAAGAGAGTAAAAATGTTAAAATCGAGATCTGTGGCTGCCCTTCATGTGCCACACAAAACCTCTTGACGTGCCACCTTGTGGCACACATGCCGAAGGTTGCCGACCCCTGGCATATCAGATAAAACAAAGGGATAGACAGAACTTTTCTAGTTAAAATTAAAACACAGCAGACCTTGATTAGCCAAACTTGCCTGAAGACAAAATTAGTTGGAATGATCAGACCCCATTACAATGAAACTAAAGCTCAATTAAAAAGTCTGAATTGCTTACTAATCAGATGTCATTATTTTTAGTCCAAGTTTTGAGTCTGAGAGGTGCTTTTTGTTTTGATTGTTGAGTCAGTAGTTTAGATTTGTGAGAGGAAGTTAGAAAAGCTTGAATCTGGAACTATTACTCGAGTTGGTAGACAAATGATTTTCATACTATTAATGCATGATTTGTGCAAATTTTCCACTAACTGAAAAGAAATGTGGATTCCAAGTGAGACCATTTGTTTCTTTAACTCAGCAAGATCCAATGCCCCTCTCTAATACTATCAGATGATCTGCCCATGACCTAAAATCCATTCTGCCTCAGATAGCATATGAAAAACACTTGAAAGCCAAAATAACCATTTGAATATGGTGCATATTTACATTCTGGTGACAGCAAGATTGTTTTCAAATTCCCTCCATCACAGTGTAATCAAAGTTTCTGTCTGCAATGTCAGGGTTTCCCAGAACAAAAACTGGATGGTCTTGCCCGACAACACTGATACTTACTGTATGTACACCCTTATAATTCAAACCCAATGGCAAAAAACATAGTCTCTATCAGCAGATCAGGGTCTATATTGTTTGTCCTACAGATTAATCCTAAGAAACTGCAAGGACCCAGATCTCATGGCACTTTATGCGATGGCAGATCTGGGTCTATGCAGTTTGCAGCCGGACTTGACTTAATAGTTTTCAGCTACAAAGAACATACTCACTATATTAGATAATAAAGGGGGTGGGGGATGCAGCTTTAATATAGTGTCATCAAGTTCTCATTCATAAACTAATTGTAATTATTTGATAATACACCCATCTTACTCTCAATTTTTACAACACTTTGACACGTTTTTACTTCTGAAGTCATATTTCTCAATAATACCTCACCATCCACTCCACCAAGGTTCATTATATGAGATATACTGTAAAAATAAGAACACATATGTTCTACTATATTTTTTACCTGCTACATGTAATTCTTTTTTTTGTACAAATTATCTATCCATGAAATTAAGATCATTCTTTCTTGTAGTTTTAAGATTTATAAATTATTTTTAAGGTTTTAAAATATTTGTACTTAAGAAGCAGATTAAAATATTAAAATTGTTAAAATAAAATTAAAATTAAAATATAAAATTGTTACCTATCTGTACACTCTAAAAGAACCAAATAGTCTACAAATTTACAGATAATATTCTACTTGCTCTAATAATGACCTTGCTAATAACTGGTTATGGTCTGTGTTAAACTATAGTCTGACCTGACCCTGAATTTATCACCAAGTGGATTTGGTGGAAAGTTATAGTTAACATAATAATTCAGAAAAATGAAATGTAATACAGTTTTGTAGAAAATCTGTTTGTTAAATATTATCACAGTCACTAGCCAAGGCTTACATAGCCCTGATATCTTATTCTATATGTGTTTAACTAGGTTCAAATAACTGATATACAACAGAAGCAGTGTTAAATAGTTGTTGTTTCATTGATTAATGTCATTTCTCAGTGCAAGATAGGCTATACATGTGGCCAGTATAACTGGTGGAGGAAGAACATGGGAAAACCTCAGTAAGAACCTCTGACCCACGGGAAGCTACTGGCAGCTTTGTCACATATCCACATTGGCTGAGCCCGGGACTTGAACCCATGCAGTCAGAGAGGAAATGGCAGTGTTAGATAACAAGATGTCACCTATTGGCCATATTAATTAAAAGCCTGCAGGCCAGTGGTAACTGTAGGCATCTCTACTAGGCAAGGATCTTAACATTTCAAGTGGAGAAGTGGCCAGGACATACAGATGGTTACAAGAAGTTAAGTTTCCATATGGTCATGTTACCTAAAGGAATTACAGGTTAGGGGAAACAACTCTTAGTTACAAAGCAGCCTTCCTTCCCTAAGTTGAGTTGTCCAACAGGAAGCTACAATTATAGACAGAAATCTTATTCTGTTAATCAGTTGTTACCAACACGAAACATGAAATATACATTTTGAGTAAGTAATATACATTTTGTGTAAGTAATATACATCAGTTAGTTCATTGTTCAATTTGGTTATGAGTGATGACCACTAATGAAGTCTACAGATGTACAAAATGGACTGACTTCAACAAAATCTACAGATGTACAAAATGGACTAAGATTTCAATAAAATCTACAGGTGTACAAAATGGACGGATTTTAATAAAGTCTACAGATCTACATAATGGACTGATTTTTAGTAAGTTACAAAAAGCAGGCATACTGAAATCCTATGATATATTGTGTTGATTAAGCAAGAAGATATTTTGAATTTGTTTGGCCAGCATGAGGTGGGCAGTTGACATAAGTATGCCATATCTGTCAACAAACACCTATCATGAACTAAAATGCTGAGTTGTCAGTTAATTTTTTGGTGCACATATGTATGCATCCATTATTCCATGTGAGAAATGAATAAAATTTACTAGACTGGGAGTGAAATTGTACTCAAAACTTCAAATAAAATATCTTTATATTTCATTATAATACTTGCATTATATCTCATTATAATACTTACATTATATCTCATTATAATACTTGCATTATATCTCATTATAATACTTGCATTATATCTCATTATAATACTTGCATTATATCTCATTATAATACTTGCATTATATCTCATAATACTTGCATGCAATCTTCAGCTTTATCTACTTGTTTCTATAGCATACTTCTGCAAAACTGGAAATACTTTGCTGGAGTAGAACTATGATTTATAAAGACTGATATTAGATTAAAAGTTTTAGTCCTTTACTTAAATAGAATACCATCAACACAGTTCCTTGAGTGAAAGATAGCCCCATTTTATTTCGAGGAGAAATGAACACAAGTACTGTATTTCACTAGCCTATGATATAGATTGATGTCGTCTTGTCTGATGATACTGCCTTAATGCTTCCTCATGAACCTGTGGAATTAGGCTTCCATGTCTGGTCCTTCCACGAGGCATGTCTGAAATGTCCTCAACTGTTGATGCATTTGACCGAATCGCTGGTAAAAGAGGCCGAAAAGGTCTAGTAGACGCTAAACCTGTGTCCAAACCTCTACCAAACATTTGATTGGTTCTAGACTGTCTTGAAGTATCTCCTGGCAGTCTTCTGATCATTTCTGATTGAATTATAACTTCACTTTCCTGTTTGGAATTCAATTGGTGTCTGCTGTCAAACATACTGGATGAGGCTGGTCCAATGTTGCTAGGAACTAACTGTAACTGAAAACCTTGAGCTGCAAGTTGATTGTTTAAATTAATTACTGAGTTGGGCATATTTAATGTATCTGGCCTAATGAATGATACAGTACGTTCTGGTGGTGGTCGTTTGATGTCACAATGACAACAGCAAATATTCCAGTGTTGCCATACACTGCATACAGACTGTGTTCTTTCTTCTTGTGCACAACATAATGTACAAATTCCATCTGGTCCGTAGAGATCTTCATTCAAAAGCTGTGCAAAGAGAAATAGCAAATAAGAAACAGAAATATTCAAGAGGTACCAACATAAATATCTACTTCAAAATTAGTGATATGTGTTCCATAGAACCAGCTGCTGGTGTAATCCACCCCAACTCCATTCCAGACTTGCAAGGATTTCAACACAAATAGTGTTCCCTTAATGCATGTCACAGCCAAAAAATATGTCCCGATGTCTCACTATACTTATGTAGGTGAGACAAAAGCCATAAAATGTAAAAATCAGCCAAATACAAGAGTATTTCAGTGTTGTCTCTGTTTTTGAAGATCACTGCACCCTGCCCTCTCTGGGATACCTTCCTCCCAGGCTACCTGCAGTTAATACATGGCATAAGGTCAAATTTAGCAATGCATTCTGGGCATCAAGATGGCATCCTAATAACCCTATTATTCACTGTATGGTATATAGGATCTCAAATGCAACAGAGGAGTAAATAACAATGCTGCCTCTCATTGATAAAATATCTTGACAGGAAACTACTACCCAAACCTAGCTAATGGTCTAGAGATATCACTGTTATCTTAACACATTTACCACTATGCTCAAAATAATTTCCAAATTCTGTTATTTCTGTTCAATGCATGTTCTGTTGATAAACATGCTTTTTAATATACTAAGCAAAATGTACAGAACAACTATTTATTAGTTATTCCTCCAGTCTGCCCCAACAACCTGATACACTCCTTTTGGCTTCCATGCCCATGTCCATATGTCCACCCAAATCCTAGATTAATGTCAGTATTTAAACTTTTTACCTTGCGTGGGCTCTATTCTTGTTAGTATTACCATTAATGTTTTCTCTTGTTATAAATATCAATGGTAATATTTTCATTTTTAAATTTTCTGGTAATTTTTTCATTTTTAAATTTTCACGATTTGTTACTATAGCATTATATGACAGCAATACATGTATGTTGGTGAACTGACTTTTAGCCTCATTTTGTTTTTGACAAATTGAAAATCTTTAAAGTGCAACCTCACATAACAGTCCCCTCCATTAAACTGTTACCTCTATATCCAGTCAGAATATAACTTTCCCAACAATACTGATTAAGATATAGCTTACCTCCTGTAAACAGCCATCTCATTTAAATGGCCAAAAATAATTCCTTCCAACAGGTGCTTGGTAGCAAGACTGCACTGTCTTTGGCAAGTCATTATCATTTAAAAATATTAAAAAGTAAAATTATTGACTTACATGCTTACAAAGTCATATACATTTGGTCCATTTATCACCACAAACATGCTTTAAAAGCACTGTAATGTAAGTACAAACTGGCAATTGCCTTCTTGTCAAGCCCACCCCTGAACTGTTGACAAGTTGGTGTTGTACTCATCAAGATGTATTCACATACCAAATAGCATAATTTTGTGGCCAGCTGTACATGTTAAGATGTATCCACATACCAGGCATGATTCTGTGGCTAGCTGTACACATTATGATGTATCCACATACCGGTAAACATGATTTTGTGGCCAACTGTATATGTCAAAATATATCCATATACCATGAAACATGATTTTGTGGTTAGCTGTACACATCATGATGTATCCACATACCATGAAACATAATTATGTAGCCAGCTGTACATGTCAAGATGTATCCACAATTACCATGAAATATGATTTTGTGGTCAGCTGTACATGAGAAACTGACCACACTGCTAAGTATAACAAATTCTAACTCTGTGGTTAATCTACTATGTGGACAGGTTGACATAGGAATCTTCTGGACAGATGAATAGATAGATATAAGGACAACCTCCCAAAACACAGACTGGACAACAATCAACATGTGAATCATATTAAACAGAGTAAGTCAGATTGACAAAATCATGCAAGGTGAGAAAAAAAAATCTTGTTAATGCATGCATTAATAGAGTATTAAATGATCTTGTCAGATTTTACTTGGAAAGTAATTTTACAAAAGATAGTTAAGCAATTGATCTGCATATATAAAATATAAATCTGTATTTGTACCGCTGAATTTTAAACATCTATGAATCACCATGCATATTTCTGTTTTGATAAACAGTACTGTAATTACATTCTTCAGCTAAAAATGAAGTGCTTTCAAAGCACAATGATGTGCTTACAAAGCCCATGAAATATTGCCATATATACTCACTTATAAGTTCAATTGCAAACTGCACAGATCCAGATCTTCTATTACATAATGCATCAGCAGACCTGTGTCTGTACATTTTGTTAGGAGTAATCAATACAACAAAAAACACAGACCCTGCTCAGCTGGTGAATGATGCAAGTGCAGACAAAGGTCTATGTTGTTAGTAGCTGGACTAGACTTTCATCTTATAAGTGAGTATGTACAGCATAAAAGAGCTGGTTTTTTCCTCCACAGACAATATCAGTTATTGATGGTTAGATTGTGTAAGGCTGATTACATTTGTCTAGATACAGTGTATTCAACTCCTCTGATTCAGATTTATTGTAAATCCAGATTAATCAATCAGTTTCAAGGATCTGGATGAACATCTGTTTCCAGTAACAGTTGCTGTCATCTGACTTTGAAGGCATTCACCAGCCATGTTTTACTGTATACATATATATATATATATATATATATATATATATATATATATATATATATATATATATATATATATATAGATATATAGAAACTCAGGACTTGCTGTTTTGAGACCCTTTGATTACCATTAACTTATCAAAGAATAAACACTTCAGTTCAAATAAGCCTGTATGTTATTTATGATTATAATCCATAGGATAAAAAAGTACAATGTAATCTTCGATCTTGTGGACAAATTGAAATAAATCTGCATGGAAGATACCTATAGCCATCATAATTTGTTGCATCTCTTTAGGAATCTAACCTCTAAATATCACATGAGCAGGGTACTAGACTTGAAGTGGGGGAAACTGTACTTAATAAATGGAGACTGAGTCATTGGCTGCAGTACTAGAGCGGATATGTTCTCTTTTTTTTTCTGAGATTTTTTCAATATACTGAACTTTTACATAGATTCTGTTTCTGCCTGGACATGATTTCAATTTTTTTGTGGCAGGCTAAAGTTATCTTTTGCCAATCTGGTGCAAAACTGATGAACACAGCTTTTATCAGGACACTGCTTTAGGGACATCTACTGCAAGAAAATTCAGCAAATGCATTTAGTGGAAAAAAATGAAATGAATGCATTTACTGCAAGAAAATGTGATGAATGCATTTACTGCAAGAAAATGTGATGAATACATTTACTGCAAGAAAATGTGATGAATGCATTTACTGCAAGAAAATGTGATGAATGCATTTACTGCAAGAAACTGCAATGTAGCAATTAGATTATTCAGAAAGTTTGCACTAACTTAAATCAAGAAGTACATGTGTTGTGTAATTGTCTTGTGCATAAAAGTTTTATATTTTCACATGTTAATATTGATGTTCACAAAAAGTAAATTAGTGGTCTGATTTCCACATGTGTTTTAAAGGCATGAATAACCCTATCTGCATGACAAAGGCACTGCACTTGTGGAAAAAGAAATATTTATACGACATACATTAATGTTGTTAAAAAGTAATTTGACATGCCAATATTGCTGGTACATCAAAATTGTGACCCACCTGTGGCATATGAACAAGCAAATAATTATCGATTCAACAGATGAATATTGCTTACATGTTCTCTTGATAACGGATGAAATTACACATAGTAATCACTGATCAGTGATGAATTTCCACTTCGTAATCACTGAGCAGTGATGAATTTCCACCAAGTAATTATTGATCAGTGATGAATTTCCACTAAGTAATCACTGATCAATGATGAATTTCCACATAGTAATTATTGATAAGTGATGAATTTCCACATAATCATTTTTCAGTATGAATTTCCACTTAGCAATCACTGATCCATAATGAATTTCCACTTAGCAATCACTGATCCATAATGAATTTCCACTTAGTAATCACTAATCAATTCTGAATTTCCACTTTGAAATCACTGATCAATGATGAATTTCCACTTAGTAGTCACTGATCAGTGATCAATTTCCATTTAGTAATGTTATGTATGATGCTGTTTGTTGTTTTTTTTTTAATATGATTATATATTATGTATAAATGTATTTTGTAATTGACCTTAGTCCAAAATCAAATTCACTGTTTACCTGACTAGGGATGTTGATTTTAAACAATATAATACATACCTAATATTTCTTTGTGGGTGTGGATTAAATGTTAGGAGCATTATCAATAGAGGTAAACAAGTTTATCTTAATCCGAGTCTAGGACATTAGAATTCCCCATGGAAAAACCTGGTGTACCTGATGTTTGCCATGTTCTTTATTATAATTTTAGTAATAGACCTTATCTTTTTGCCAACTTATAATTTTCTTAAAATGAACATTTAATCCTCATCCTGGTTCTATAATTTTTAGTCTTAGCTTTTTATATAATATTGTTTACTTGAGAAATTACTCATTCTTGCCCATACATCCTGAAGCAGAATCAGTCTTATTTTGTATTCATGTTTTCATTTGGGTGGAATTATTTATTCAAATTATTATTCACTGAAAATACAAATTGCTCATCAATAATATTCTTGGACTGGAACATTTTTTGGAATTATAGTGAATTCAGACAAGAACATTTTTTGATTATATTATTGTGATACATCAAAATCATAATGCAGGCCATTGGCACATTACCACGTTTGAGACTACAGGCACATCAACACATGCAGTATTGGAACTTTTTTGGAATACCACTGGAATTAAGTTGGAGCTCTGTACATTTGTACTTGTGATAAAACCTTTACAACTGTTTGGGATTTAATTCACAATACTATAAGTTCTTTTTAAATTTTCAGTTTGTATTCTAGAAAAATAAATTATTTGTTGAATTTTACAAAACTTATTGGTTTTCACTCTTTTCTGTTACTTAGTTTAAAACCATAGACTTGTAACAGTAATCACTGATCACTGATGAATTTCCACATAGCAATTACTGATGAATATCCACTTAATAATCACTGATCAATGTTGAATTTTCACTCAGTAATTACTGATCAATGCCAAATTTCCACTTAGTAATCAGTGATCAATGCTGAATTTCCACTTAGTAATCATTGATCATTGATGAATTCCCACTTAGTAGTCACTGATCAATAACGAATTTCCACGTATTAATCACTGATAGTGATGAATTTCCACTTAACTACTGAACAGCGATAAACTTCCACCTAATAGTCATTAATCAGTGATGAATTTCCACTTAGTAATGAATTTGCATGTAGCAATCATGATAAAAAAAGAAGAAAATGAGAACAAATAATCGTAATTCCTTCTTTCTAAATGAATTAAACATGTTAAAGCAATTTCATGGAAATCCATTCTGTATTCCTTGCTTTCTCTTTCTCGTGTCACATAGGCAAAAATATGTAGAAATCTGTGGAGTTGGAGAGAAAAGAGAACTTGAGCTGGATGAAAGCCCTGAACTTGAACTTGCACCAGGTAATTTACAGGAACCTTGTCTTTATGATGGCAAGTGTACATTTTCCACTGCATTTTTCTAGTGTTACACGTGGATACCAATAAAATAATCAAAACAATATGTACTGTTTGATCTACATTTTCTAAACAAATACAACATGTGACATAATTTCAACAAAATTCCTACTGCATTCTCTCTCTCTCTCTCTCTCTCTCTCTCTCTTATGAACACAAATACATGGAAAGCTGTGGAGTGAGGGACAAAATCAGAATTTGAGCTAGATGAAAACCTTGAATTTGAACTTGCACCATGTACCCTTCAAGAATTCTACATCTTTACAATGATATGTGTACACTTTCCATACAATTTTTCTAGTGTTATACAACACCAATGATACAAATTTGCAAAAGTTTGTCAATATGAGATGACCATATGGCAAATTCTTTGACAAGGTAGCACACATCTGCTATAATTTATTTCAAGTTTTGTTCTGGTGTGTTTTGCTTGTTTTTTTAAATAAATTTTTTAACAAGGGTCTAAAACAGATCATGTTTAAATATTTAAATGACTTAAGGCCTCTCTTCCACTCTGCTGGTTGGTAAGCAAGCTTTACTCAATCTCTCCCTTTCTGGACCTATGATGGTAAAACTGACAGTCAAACTGACCAACAGAAACAGACAGACAGACAGAAAGATATGAAGGGTAAAATGGTATCACCATTTTAGCAATAGTAGCAATAGCAGTTCATGAATAATAATGAACTGAAACACATGCAATGTTTGAATTACCTTCTGTTCATTTTCCTTTTTGCATCTTCTAGTCCCACATATTGAACTTGCTGGTGGCTGAATGAATGTGATTTCAATGGCTGGGATGCAAGTCATGCATTACTGTTTGCAGAACTGTAAATTCTTTATTTCAACCAACTTTCAACTTCAAACCCTACATGTTTTTATCATTTCATTAATTAATATTGCTAGAAAAAAAAAGAAATATAAGCAATTTCCAATAAGACTGTACTGCAATAGCTGCAGAACATTTTGTAGCAGACTTACACAGTTCAGACATGAGGAGTTAATTCCCTTTATCAATATACAGCTTCTTGATGTCAGTCTGCACTTCACTGGAAATTTATGTACATGTATGTGTATGTGGTACAAGTAAAATATATGGATAGTATATAGGCTTCATCTTTGACATACTACCCACAGTTTTAATCTTTCATTAAAAGGAAATTCTGCAAACCTCATTTCCTTTTAATGAAAAATGTATACATTGTATGGTACATCAAATATACAACATACATAGTATACATATATTCAATATATATAACACTCTGTGTAAATAAAATTCAAAGTTATGCAACTAACCAAAAATATGAGCATCTACCTTCAAAAATTAAACCAAGATAGTTATTATTCTACATTTTCTGCAAGTTGTATATTCAGGAATCCCCATCTCCCACCCACAACTTTACAATGATTTTACAGTTAATTAACAAAAGTGTACATAATTCTATGAAAAAGACCTGTAGCTCAAAAAACTGCCTGGGAGTGGGATATTGGTGAAAATTGGTCAGGATATACAGTCAGGTAAGATATTTTACATTGTCCCACATTATAGAGCGTATGTGATATATTACCTGGCCTGATACGTGTATATAACCTAGCATGGTACAGTAGTATAATCTGACCTGCTATGTGTATATACAAGATTTGGTTTATATTAAAAATTCAATCACAGTTCCATACATGCACAAGCTTTATAATTTACAGGAATATTTTAAAAGAAAAGTTGCTAGAGCTAAATATTTCTTGCAAGTACCATCAAGAGCTTTAGAGATAATGTCAAACCTGTCCAAAATGTCATCTTTATATTGTAGTCACCTGTTCTTGATGACCATTCTAATTTTACCCTTCCAAAATTTCCAATATAAAATTCATAAATATACAATGGTCACCTGCTGTCCACTGTCAGGGACCAGGTAGTTCCAAGCCAAATAATGATTTCTCAATTCTTGTTAAGTAGTCATTGAAGTGTACAAACACTGATCACTGAATGTATTCTAATTAAACTTTTGTTTCATGAGTAAGGTATTGTTTAGACAAAGGCATATGATGCTTGATGGGTAAATGCTCTTTATTTCACCTGTATTCACCATACTACAGTCGCATTGTCAGTGTAGCTTGTAGGTGTCAATAGTCAAAAACAAGGTGGTTTATATCATTAGGGGAGAAGGTCAAAGCAATTCCTTTGCAGGATGGTGAGAAAAACAACCATGCTGTTGCACCAGAAAATGGCATTGCCAGAGTGACAGTTATAATTCCATATTTTCATCTATAGCTTGTGAATTAAAGCTATCTCTAAAAATGGAAAAACATTTTTGAGGAGATATATAAGTTACACCTCTTTTTATCTGGAGTCATTCAGTATTTAAAAACTTGCCTGTAAGGGCAAGCAAAGTTTCAGTTCATGGGTTAACAATAATAACCATAAAAGGGTTTTTTCATTCCACAACCAAGACAGGCCTCTCACATAAGTCAACTATCTTTTGATCTCGGCAAGTTGAGCAGATGGTAAATCCAGATATTGTTTGAAGTACAGACAGCCATTTCTGAGCCTAATTATACAAATTAGCTTAACAAAGAGTCAGTCCTCTGTTCCACAGTGACATTTAAGCTGTCAGTTGATAGTGAAATTAGTGTTTTGACATGGTGCACAAAGCAAACTCAGATCAGAGATTTTTTTTAGGGGTCAGTGATTATCTAATTTATTGAACGGATCATAGTAAGCAGGATACATTAATCTTGTGTGGAACATAAATATAGAAAAGAAAATCTACATTTCCTTTATGATTTTACTGAATAGTGCACTAAATAAAATCTGTTAATAATAATAATAATAATAATAATAATAATAATAATGATAATATTGGTTTCTGGCGCATGACATTTGTTTGAAAATGAAGTCTGAAAGGTGAACCACATATAAAGGTAGCCTATGTACAAAGTCCAGTTTGGCCTTTTACCATGGATAGCAGCTATTGACATGTTCAACTGTATTTAACTGAAACTTCAATAATTTATTCTCACTCTCAGTTTTACAAAGGCAATGTATTGTTCAAGCTGATGCAGATCTTTTGTCATGTTATCATTATTACTGAATAATGAATCAAGGCTTTTTCTGACCTGCAATACAATGTTCTCTTGAGGGCAATAATGGATAAATAGAAGTTGGATTAACTAAACTTGACTGGTATTACAGGATTACATTACATAAGCATTTGGACAATACATAAACAACAACAATAATGGATAAATGGAAGTTGGATAAACTTGACAGACATTTCATACTGAATTATATGTAATAACAATATTGGATACATGGAATTTGGATTGACTAGACTAGACTGTTCTTATGGAATTATACTGCATAAGCATCAGGGTAGAAGAAAAAAGTTAAAATATGCAAGATTTATATGCAACGATATGGCAAAAGTTTTCAAAGGCAGCAAAATGACATGCTAATTCCAGTTAAACATGCTTACACATCCAGTAAAATGATTACTGATAATAAATGTATTAATGTTCTCTGATCTGGCAACAAACATTCTTAATGCCAGATGGCATTGGTTCACATGTCAGATAGTAAATCCAACTATACATGTACCTGAGGTATAAAGGGGATTGAGCATAGCGACAATCTTTTAAATTTGTATTAATGGTCAACAGCATAATAAATAATATAAATTATTATGAACTAATAACGTGCAACCATCCCATGATGCTTATCTTCCTAATTACTAGCCCCTCATATCAAACAAAGAGTTGGATCATCTCAAAGCTGTCTTTTCATTTTATCCACAAACAGTTGTCCCTCACTATAAGGCATCTCAGTATAACACTCTTTTTTATAAGGTGTATATGGTCAAGAGTCTATTTATATCATGTAATAGAAATTTTATGTACAATTTACCCCTTGTATACAGAAACCGTACCCGATAACATGATAAAAAACTTTATGACTCCCATGATCATCATTAAAGTGAGGGATGATCTAACGTCTCATCTAAAGCCACCTCCCTTACCCAGGCAAAACATCCATTCCAAAGATTACTGCTTAAGAATGGCTGCACTGTATTTTTACAAAATTTGTACATGTATGATGATCTTACAACATAAAAAAGTGGATGAACTTTAGAAAAGTACAGAGGAAAATTAAGTTTTAAAATCTAATTTCATTAGAAATTATTCTGTGTACCAAGGTAGCAAATTTATATTTATAAATAAAGTCTTCCAATATTAAAATGCAAACTGTTCACATTACAAATAAATGCCACCTGAATCATAGATAAAACAGTTAACATTCTGAATGACCTTCAATACATTGTTCCCATCATGGTGTTTAATTACAGAAAAACACTTGTCTGAATAATTAAAAACATCTTTTTGTCCAGAAATGAGACAACTAGCATCTTATTTCAATTCTGAGGAGTTTGGTGACATAAAGTTGGGTCCATCTTAAAAAGTTAAATTTGTACAACAAGTCTCAAGATCATCATGTCCTTCTTATCTTAATGGGCTAGTTTTGCTGGTCTCCATCTTGAATCAGTCTGGTAGGCGGGGCAATTTTCTAAAGCTACTCTTCTCTTCACACTCTGTGGACAACTGTGGAACTGGCAGAGGACGGGATGGCTTTAAAGATCTCCCAGAATTTAATTCATTTTTGAATGTTGCTCCAGAACTGAGATTCAAGTGAATGTTTGTATCACTGAAATTGTTGGCATTTGATTTGTTAGTAACTGGAACTGGTAGAGAATTATTTTTTTCACCAATCACTTTCTTTGTTTCAGCACTACTCTTGGAGACAGATTTGTTTATTGTATTTTTTGTTGCCTTGCTGCTAACATTTTGTTGTGTTCTGGCAGTCCTTTGAGGTGAATCAAATGGCTTAGGAAGTAACCTTGCAGATGATGTTTTTACAACTGGCGACGATGTCTTTGGTTTATGAACAGACGACAGCAGACTATTGGTAGATC
Organism: Megalonaias nervosa; assembly: GCA_016617855.1. Taxonomy (NCBI): domain Eukaryota; kingdom Metazoa; phylum Mollusca; class Bivalvia; order Unionida; family Unionidae; genus Megalonaias; species Megalonaias nervosa. The sequence goes on from JAECUM010019802.1 coordinate 27,893, forward strand.
TAACTGACAGCTCAATCTCACTAACAGACTTCACAGATCTGGCTGTCAAAATTGACAAGTTTGCTTCTGAACTTTCTGTTATAATCCTAGAACGACTGGCTAGACTACTGTTGAAGTTTCTGGAGGTCAAGCGTGGATTTTTTACACGAATTTCCAAACAGCAACAAGTGAAAGCTTGGCACTCTGTATTGCAGCAAATACAATTAGGTTTCATATCACAGCAGGTTGAAGAATAGTCACATCCACATTGACACTTGCAGCACTGCAAATAGGTTGATGTAAAGGTCCCTTAATTCATAACGATCTGGATCATGGAGTCTACACAATACTTGAGAAATATTCATATATGTATATTTTTTTATCAATGCTACTTTTCTGAGCTTTAGTTCAAATTCCAAAGTAGCTTCTGACTTCATCATCTTTAAATTCCATGTGAATTCTCTATTTTTCACAAAGTACCAATTTTTATGTATTGAATGATTGCCACATTTTACCAAAACCTGAATTACCTCATGTATAAAAATTCCTTCTTGGAAGCAATAGGACTCCTTCCCAATTAGATCCATGAATTTAATTACTGATGAAAATTTTTTTTTATGCAGAACCATGAAAAGTGATACCTAAAAAGTAACTGACATTATTTAAAATAACCCTTGATGCCATCACATACTGGGAAGATAAGCTCAACTATGGTGCTATATTTCCAAAATGACACCTTGAATATTATGACATGGCAGGAAAATGACATCAACTTTGGCGCTATATTTAAGAAATTAATCATCCTGACATTTTTTTGAAGGCCCATTGGTTTTCCAAGCTGAAAAGATCCCTGCTGATATCTCAGTACAAGAGTGACTACCACAAAAACAAAAATAAATGAATTCATGTTTTTTTGCATTAAACCACAGACTAATTGCCCAAACAAATTCATGTCTATTTGCATTAAATTACAGTTGCCCAACTGAATTCATGTCTATTTGCATCAAATTACAGTTGCTCAAATGAATTCATGTCTATCTGCATCAAACCACAGACCAACTGCCCAAATGGATTCATGCCTATCTGCAATAGACCATTGACTATCTGCCCAAATGAATTTGTGTCTATTTGCATTACACCATAGACTATTTGCACAACTGAAGAGTTGATCATATCCCATGGCAAATTTTGGAATTATACCTTGCATATCCAGTGACAAATTTTGGAATTATACTTTGCATATCCACTGACAAATTTTGGAATTATACTTTGCATATCCAATGACAAATTTTGGAATTATACTTTGCATATCCAATGACAAATTTTGGAGCTCTAACTATACACATCCCAGAACAAATATTTGGAATTCAAACTCTGCATATGCCAGGACAAGTTTTTGGAGAATCATGCTTCTATATTTTATCTATAAATTGAACATTATATATATATATATATATATATATATATATATATATATATATATATATATATATATATATATATATATATATAAGCATATGGTATAGTACACTACAATTTATTTTGCTGTAATAATATTTCTTTAATATCTACAACTTTTTTTTATAAAAATCACCACAGCTCTCAAAGCAAAATCACAATGCAGTAGAATCTGATATTATAAAATATATATGTACATGTAGACTGATGCGTACAGATTTGAAAAAGATGAAATTGATAAGAATGATTCAAATGAAAAGCTTTGAAACAAGCAAAATGAAGTGCTTTTTAACAAAAATACATGGAGCAGCTTTTTAAGTCTTCAAAACAAACACTCGTATATCATATACTGATACATGTTTACATGTACAAGAATCAAGCCTGCTTCACCACTAATCTACCAGCTATTGTAGTAGTATTTCAAGTAACTACAATCTCTTCACCATCAATAGAAAACCTCTTGGTAACAACACAAATGAAGTAAGATGCCTGACATGCAATAAAAAGAAAAAATTAATATAACAGGGAACTTTGCACAGTAGTAATAATGTATGTCCAGCAGAATATAATGTTACAGCGATCACAGCACTAATGCCTGTCCAAAACAGAAAACATAAAATGAAATACTAGTAATTATAAAATATTGATATCTAAAATGTTTCTTTCTAAAAACCTATAAGTTACATGTATTTAAGTAAACACTTTTGATTTAAGAACAACAAAATATTCCCTGAGAAATCTTTGTGATGGCACTTGTATGAAATTTACCATATATATTCACTTATTAGTCAGATCCCACTGCAAACAACACTGACCCTGATCTGCTGTCACAAAATGCAGTAGCAGAAAAGGGTCAATGTTATTTGTTCTACTGATTACTCGCACAAAACTATAGACCCAGATCTGCCAGCATATTATGCAATGACAGATCTGGGTCTATGCAAACTTGCAGTTGGATCTGACTTACCCTGGAATAGTGATGGTATTAGATATGTCAGAATGGAGAAACAATTCAGACATATGTATATTTGAATCTCTTGCTCAAAAGATAGAGCAATTCACTTACATCTACTCTGTTTCTTTTTTTTATGCAAATGTAAAGCTTCCCCTTATAATAGTAAATATTATTGGCATATCACTATGTAATTAAAGTTGATTATTACCAATGAGTATTGACTGCACTCTTTTGGTTTACAAAACGGGACGGATATTGACAATGAATCAAAGGTATCAGTACATTATGCAATGGCTGATCAGGGTATACATGAATGTTGCTTGCCACTGGACTCAATTTCTATGCAAGTATATGCAGTACTTTCTGAACAAGTCTAATGGAAACTGTATCAGTTAGAAAACTGTATGAAGATTACCATAGTCCGTACCTGATGATAAGCCAATCACTCAGTACTTCAATTTTGTAGCAAACTGTTATTTATATAAACCTTGCCCAGTGACAAGTCCAGTAGTCCCATATGTCAGAATTGTACCAGACAAGTCCAGTAGTCCTATATGTCAGAATTGTACAAGTCCAGTAGTCCCATATGTAAGAATTGTATCAGACAAGTCCAGCAGTCCCATATGTCAGAATTAAACCAGACAAGTACAGTAGTCCCGTATGTCAGAATTGTACAAGTCCAATAGTCCCATATGTCAAAACTGTCCAACAGAGGTAACTTGTGCTTATCACAGAAACAATTCCTCTGTATACATGTATGTGCATTACTGTTTAAAATTTTAGAAAAGCAGGAGTCAAAGTACAAGTCACAGGTCATGTAGGCATTCAGCACCATTTGAATTCTTATACATCTACATTCCTTTGGAAGGTCATTATTTAGATGCCCCAAAAAGCACATACTGCAAAATCAATGTTAAAGTATGTAGACATTTTTGACGAAATGAATCTAAAGGTGTGATCCAGTATAATCCAGATTGAATGTCGTGCACTGTGATGTCACAATGAAAGCTACACATTGATAAACAAATTCTTACTGCCCTATATTGTGATGATTCCACTTGACATGCTCTTTTTCTTGACAAAAGTTTAGTACATGGCTACCATTGTAAAAGACCAGAGATCAATAATTTTCATCTGGAACTTTCTTGATGGGTGGACTGCTGGACTTTCATCTGGAACTTTCTTAAGATGCAGAGCATTCAATAATCAGGATTGAAAAGACTTTGGTTAAAGAGAATTAGTGTTAAATTTTAAAAGAACAATTTATATTTAATTTAAAATTAGTAAATGCGCATACTTGACCCATGTGACTTTTACAATAGTTCTTCACATTTGCTGGTCACCTATCATTTAAGAAATTTTCATTAGAAGTTGATTCACTGTCAATTTTCATTTAACATTATCTAGAGAGAATTGGTATAAATGGCAGACATTGGTAAATTTAGTTAGCCTAGAGTTCAAAATACTTCAGTAAAATGTTCGTAGGTATAATGTAAAAAAAATGACTGCAACAAATCTGGAGTTCCAGATCAATAAAAAATATTGTTGTTAACTGTTTAAAATAAATAAAACCCCTCAGTAGGAAAGTTTCTTTTATTATACAGCCTACATTTAACTTGCTTAGCATGTGAAATCTGTATTTGGTGGAGCTGATTTCAGAGCAGTTATTTTTTTTTATAGGTGTAACAATTTAGTTAGATGTATCAGCATCATGATATTTTCTGGTATAACATCTTGCACCAATCTGAATACTACTGCCAGATTATCCCAATACCTATTGCATTGTGAGTCTGGCAAAACAATGATGCAGTAGTACTTGAAGCTGATACCATGATTAACATGAACAAAAGCGGAAGAAACAAAAACAGCTATGGTACATTGTTTAATGTATCATTTTCTTCTTTTCAACTATCCAATTTGCTAGCTTTTACTAAGACTGGTTCCACCCAATCTGCTAGTTGCTACTAAGACTGGTTCCAACCAGTCTTCTAGTTAAGATTGGTTCCATCCAATTTACTAGTGTTTACTAAGACTGGTTCTACTCAATCTGCTAGTTGTTACTAAGACTGGTTCCACCCAGTCTTCATATTTCTACTAATATTAGTTACATCCAATATGCTAGTTTTTACTAAGACTGGTTCCCATAATCAGAGGGATACAGAAGCTGTTAGTCCTAATGACAAAAATCAAAATTTTTTGGGGGTTGGATATAGTTATGTGACATGACAAATTACATTTTGAACATTGCTATTTAGTATAGTTTTCATATTCCATTACAAATTCATGCATGACAGATACATGTAATTTGTTGATTTTCATGCCAGCAAAAAGAAGTTTCGATCTCATAATTACTTTACTGAGTCCAAAATGGCAGAAAATCTTAATTGTGGACCCTTGCGCTATAACTGAAGGACCCCATCAGCAGTTGTTTTATTCTAAAATTAAAAAAAATGACAAAAGTTTGTCCAAATGTGGCACAAACATTTTGATAGCAGGATTTCATGAAATGATAGGCATGGGAGTCAATCTTCAACAGGTATCTTGTAAATAATGATACATTTTATCATGATACATATTGTATCATCACCCATATACTGCAACACATATTGTATCATCACACTTAAAGTATCATTACTGTTTTTGATACAATTGTTATGTCTATTTAATTTAATGATTTGTTTGTTAGTTTTAAATTTTTTAATTCTATTACATGCTCATGTAATGTAACTTCGTTTACTGGATTTGATATTGACCAGAATTGAGTTTAGTTCTTTTTGACCTGACTGATATTCTTTTTTATTTCATTGATAAACAGCTAATAATAGAAACACTGTATCTAGTTGCTGACCTTATTTCAGAATCAGTGACATTTGGTAAACAACTTTTTAAAAAAATTTTCTTATCTTTCTCATAGTAAGAATTATTAAGTTGAATTAAGGTCATACTTGGACTACGTGACAAATAACATAACAACCTTCTATTTTTTCCAGAAGAATGAACTTTTGACCCTCATCTGGGAATCTGTTTTGCATCTTAATTAGTGTAAAACTGTTGTTTTGATAAAGTTGGGCTCTAAACAATTGACACTGAAAACAACTAAACAACTCAAAAGATTCAGTTGGACTCTAAACAACTGACACGTTAAGTTGTTATTATGTTGTGACCAGTTTGGATTGAAATTTTATTTTCTTCAAATTGTTGAATTCAAGTGATTCTTTTTCCTGGAAATACAAAAGTGCTCCTACAAAATTCTTGGATAAAGACATTTATTGGAAGTTAAACTGAATTCAAAACTGGAATAATATTTTCTGTGATTCAACAAGAGACTGTTGACATAACAGCACTTCGCTGATCACAACAGACATCATTGCCTTCCATTTTGGATTTCATCGGGATTCGAAATCAGTTTCATTCAGGACTTTTTATTACCAGGCTTGGATTATTTTTGGATTTATTTTGTTAAACCGCAAAATCTTTTTTCTTAATTTTTCACTTTGTATTCTATGGAAATAAATTACTTGTTAAATTTTACAAAGCTTGTTGTCTTCACTCTTTTCTGTTACTTATTTTGAGACTACAGACTCATAACACAATACGCTGATGGTAATAATTACTGACTTGATACAGTAAAGTGAAGGGAATGATTTATCGACTTAGATAACATTACAGTGATGGGAATGATTTACTGACTTCAATACATTACAGTGATTGGAATGATTGACTGACTTTGATACACTACAGTGATGGGAATGATTTACTAACTTGATACATTACAGTGATGGGAATGATTTACTGACTTGATACATTACAGTGATAGGAATGATTTACTGACTTTGATACACTGCAGTGATGGGAATGATTTACTGACTTTGATACATTACAATGAGTGGAATGATTTACTGACTTTGATATTTTACAGTGATAGGAATGACTGACTGACTTTGATACATTACAGTGATGCGAATGATTTACTGACTTGATACATTACAGTGATGGGAATGATTTACTGACTTTGATACATTTGATGGAATAATTTACTGACTTTGATATATTACAGTGATGGGAATGATTTACTGACTTTGATATATTACAGTGATGGGAATGATTGACTGACTTTGATACATTACAGTGATGGGAATGATTTACTGACTTGATACATTACAGTGATGGGAATGATATACTGACTTGATACATTACAGCAATGAGAATGATTTACTGATTTTGATACATTACAGTGTTTGGAATGATTTACTGACTTTGACGCATTACATTTATAGGATTGATTTACTAACTTGATACAGTACAATAATGAAGATGATTTACTGACAGTACACTAATGGGAATAATTTAATGACTTTGACAATACAATAATGGGAATAACTTAAAGACTTTGACACAGTACAATGATGGAAGTAATTTAATGACTTGACACAGTACAATGATGGAAATAATTTAATGACTTTGACAAAGTACAATGATGATAATAAATTAATGACTGACAAAGTACAATTATGGGAATGATTTAATGACTTTGACACAGTACAATGATGGGAATAATTTACTGACTGACACAGTACAACAATGGGAATAATTTATTGACTTTGATACAGTACAATGTTGGGAATAATTTACTGACTTTGACAAAGTACAATGATGGAAATAATTTAATGACTTTGACAAAGTACAATGATGATAATAATTTAATGACTGACAAAGTACAATTATGGGAATGATTTAATGACTTTGACACAGTACAATGATGGGAATAATTTACTGACTGACACAGTACAACAATGGGAATAATTTATTGACTTTGATACAGTATAATGTTGGGAATAATTTACTGACTTTGACAAAGTACAATGATGGGAATAATTTAATGACTCTGACACAGTACAACAATCAGAATAATTTAATGACTTTAATACAGCATAATGATGGAAATGATTTACTGAATATTTGTCAAATCTTAACAGTTTCTCCACCAAATTAGTTAATCCAATAGCTTTAATGTCAAGGCATAAAGCCCCAAAATACAGAATTTCTAACATCATAAGACCCAAGAGTAGGATGGGGCTTAATATGTGTCCACGACAATTCAATCAATATTAGTCAAAATTTTAAACCAAATACTGACAGATTCACCATTAAGGATGAATTATTGATATCAATATGGTATATGTGGTGTGTTTTCTACCATTCTGTTCACCGCACATGAGGCAACCTTATTAAAAGGTCATTTTTGTAACTGCAGAAGGGCTGGCTTCACAAATGGGGGATTAGTATATTTGAAACTACATTCTAAACCGCTGTGCAAATCTTTTCAAGTACAAGCAACATCTTTCATACACTTTAATTAGCTACAGCTAGATGTTAGTGCAAAGCCTGCAGAGTGAGTGATAGCATGTTACATGCACTTGTTACTATTCCAAGTAAAGAGGTTACAATTAGCAAACACTTTAGGATGTTTGTGAAAGCACTACACGCTACCCAAAGCCAGGAGGTTACTATTAAAACACAGCAAAACATACTAATGAGGCAGCATACTTACTGAAATGATGTGACATACATGACTATGTATCATACAACAGACACTATGACACAGCTCCCCCTGTGTCACTGAAGCACTGTGACAACAAAGGAAAATCAAAGTAAATTTTTAGGATAGCACTAACATATCTGTGATATTTAACACATATTTTTAATATATGATTTCAGTAAAGACAAAAATAAAGGTATTATCATATCAGTAATCAATTCAATACAGTAACAAACCAAAATATGCATCTGTGTCCAGAACTCAGAATTCATAACTTGAATTGATAAATTGACTTTTACATATAAGTACAAACTAAACATGAAATGCTACCCACCACAAAACACTGACATACTGTGAAGGGCAGCCATAATACAAGGATTTCCATACACTGAAGGACCATACTGTGAAGGGTAGCCACTAAACAAAGATTTCAATACATGCCAAATTTAAGTGAAGAAGACTTTTTATTAATCTGAGTGTTAAAGAAAGAACACATTTAATCTGTCAATATCATGGAACATTATGTTTGATGATATTGAACAAAAACAAAACAGAAATAAATTTATGACTGTACAAGTAAACTGCAAAAACTCTCTTATGCACAAAGAACATGCTTTGTTAAATTTTGTCTGATTGACAAATGTTCTCGATGAGCAATAAACAAAATGACTACACTCATGTTACAAGTACTGAAAAATCATGTAAGACCTAAGACCATGGAAAACATTTCTTATCAGAACTCAGCCAAAAGACTATTTTTTAAAACTCCAGATTCAAAATCTCAACAACTTTTGTATCAAATAGAATAATTTAGTAACCACAGACACATTTGCATTAACCTCACTTATTTCTTAAGAAACCACAGATGACTCAAAAAAACTTGTAGGACATCATAAATATCAACTGTTAAACTGTTAAGAATTAATAGTTTTATGCTGTTTACTGAAAATTGTAACAGAGAACTGAAAGAGGTTAATTTTCCATTTGCAATTTCTTAGGACTTCATTAAAGTGTGAATGGTCACAGAAAGAAGCTTCTTAACTCTTATTCTTTATGGCAATAAACAAGAACCAAAGAATTCAAAGATTAACAGGGACGAAATTTCAAACAGCATTTAAAAGTAATTTTCAGGTTCAAGTGAGATATTTTCCTACCTTAGCACAACATGGCTCTTCCCCTGGAGCAGCACAACACTGGCAGAGGATTACATCAGCACAGGTTACATGCTGGTGGTAGAGAAAGAGACAGTGAAAGAAATGAGTGTTTGATTGATTATGGTAATCTAATAACAAGAGTGCCATGTATGACACAATATATGGCTACTCTGGGTCTCAATGACCTGGTTCTTTGGTTGTACACTAATGTTGCTGTAGAAAAAAACATTATTTTCTCATTAGACTTACAATGACCTTCACTCTGATCTTTAGATGCCAGAATCTAAAGTTGCTTTAATTACCCTAACTGCAAGCCATGCACAAAGTTTGGTCAAAATATTACACTAGAGTAACAGCTAATTTTTCAAAACCAGTTTTTCCTTTGAGCCATAATGACCTTGGTCTTTGACATTTTGACACCAAAATCAATAGACCTCATCCATAACATAAGCCTTCATAAACTTTGGTCAACATGTGTGTTCAAGAACTAAAGTTATTATGCAATTATCATTTGTCTTCTTTCAGTCACTGCAGTGAACTTGACCTTTGACCATTTTATTATTAAATCAGTAGGCTTCTTCCTCACTTCAAGTGCAAGCCATTCACAACATTTAGTCCAGGTCTGTGATATGGAACTCAGGTTAATATACATAAATCATTTTTCCTCTTTCAGTCATGGTGACCTTGACCTTTGACCTTATGCCCCCCCCCAATCAACAAGCTTTTTTTTCCCAATGTGCAAGTCATCAAAAAATTTTGGTGAATCTGGTTTGGTGTTTTAGAGTACAGCAACATAAGCTTCTTATTTAGTGCTGAGGCAACTGGATTACAGTGCCATGCCCAAGGATACATCATGGGCGCCAACCCGGGCTGATCCAGTTCTAGGAATGGGAACCTGCACCTTTTTGGTAGTGAATCCAGCACAATAACAACAAACTAAAGTTACTTTGGCTCCCAAACTTTAGTTGGTCGAGAACTTACATTTTTGTGCAGAAATCATGTTCTTTTTTCAGTCAGTAGCCTTGACCTTTGGCATTTTGAACCTACAATTGATAGGCTTCTTCCTTACCCAAAGTGCAAGCTATCTACAATGTTTGGTCCAGGTACGAAATGTGGAACTAATGTTACTGAGCAGAAACCATTTTTCTTCTATTACCATGACCTTTCACCTTTTGACCCCAAAACCAATTGGTTAGTTTTACTCCAAGTGCAAGTATGGGATGAAGAACTAATCTTAGTGCGCAGAAACCAATTTCTTCTTTCAGTCAATATGATTCTGACCACTGGTATTTTTACCCCAAATCAACAGACTTCTTCCTTACCCCAAGTGTGAGCATCCACAAAGTTTGGTGAAGGTAGATAATGTAAAACTGAAGTTATTGTGCAGAAAATGAAAAGTTAACAGACAGATGGGCTGATGGATGAACAGACAGACAGATAGACAGGGTAATATAATTAGTGGAAGATGTATAAAAGGAGAAACTACTAATTTGCAGATTCATAAATCTTTTGGTTGGAAACCTTCAGTCCATATTTGATTTTAATGAGCTTGTATCAAAGTATCCAGCTACAACAGAGTTCCTTGCAGCCTTTACAAGAACTAGGAAATCCCAAGTTAATGAATAGGAGATGAGAACAAACATGCTCATTTAGATCAGACAGCTAAACATTACTGTTGGGTAAGTACAATTTCATGCAAGTATTCCAGGTTTTTACATAGAAAATATAACTTTTTGAGATCATTTTCCTAGTATTATCCTTGCAAGGCTCTTTGGTCAAAATTGGAAATTGTAGATTCAATTTTATTTTAACATAAGAACACAAGGTTCTATGTAACTTGAATCAAATTGTTAATTTCTATAGTGGTTACCTTTTGAATAATGCATATATTAACATCATTTCTTTTATGTCAAGCTGTTGTGAAATTTTATTTCCTGCTGCTGATATTATATTACTCTAAAAAACCCATGCTAGATAAATGAACCATCACCTTCCATATACAGTAAATTTTAGCATATATTTGGTAATAAGGCCATCCTTTAACTTTGACAAATTTATTGCAGTGGACCCCTAGTCTTATCATGGAAAAAAAATCTAAACAATTTGTCGACATGACCTTCCAGAGTAAACTGCTTCCTGGGTTGGGACAAGAAGATTTTTCCAATGATAACAGGCACAAACAAGGCAACAAAAACACTACACATAAGATATATAAAATGTCAGAAAGAAGCAAAAAAGCATACTACAATGTATGTGTTTTTCTTGACATACTACAATATATGTTTTTCTTGGCATACTACAATGTATGTGTTTCTTGGCATAATATATTGTATGAGTTTTTCTTGGCATACTACAATGTATGTGTTTTTCTTGGCATACTGCAATGTATGTGTTTCTTGGAATACTACAATGTATGTGTTTTTCTTGACATACTACAATGTGTTTCTTGGTATACCACAATGTATGTGTTTTTCTTGGCATAATGCAATGTGTTTCTTAGCATACTACTGTGTATATGTTTTTCTTGGCATACTACAATGTATGTGTTTCTTTGCATGCTACAATGTATATGTTTCTTGGCATACTGTATGTGTTTCTTTGCATACTACTGTGTACGTGTTTTTCTTGGCATACTACAATGTATGTGTTTCTTGGCATACTACAATGTATGTGTTTTATGTGTTTCTTGGCATATTACACTTTATGTTTATCTTGGCATACTGCAATGTACGTGTTTCTTGGCACACAACAGTGTATGGGGTTTTCTTGTCATACTACAATGTGTTTCTTGGCATGTTACAATATATGTGTTTTCCTTGGCATACTGCAATATATGTGTTTCTTAGCATACTACTGTGTATGTGTTTTTCTTGTCATACTACAATGTGTTTCTTGGCATATTACAATATGTGTGTTTTCCTTGGCATACTGCAATATATGTGTTTCTTAGCATACTACTGTGTATGTGTTTTTCTTGGCATACTACAATGTATGTATTTCTTGACATACTACAATGTATGTGTTTCTTTGCATACTACAATGTACATGTTTTATTTGGCATACTACAATGTATGTGCATGGGCGCCCGCAGGATTTTTTGCAGGGAGGTCAGGATTTTTTGTTGGGGAGGGGTCAGTCAGTCATGGCTGGGAGAATTAGTATAGTAAGCAGTCTGAAACTAAAGCTAATATTTACTAAGCGTTTTGAACAGAATCTTGTGACATATTTTCAGCTTCATTTGCATAATTAATCTTGTCGGAATTTATATATATATATATATATATATATATATATATATATATATATATATATATATATATATATATATATATAAAATATTTGCAGTATGGCTTCGGGGGGGGGGCACGTGACCCCCCCTTGACCTATGCTGCGGGCACCTATGTGTATGTGTTTTTATTGGCATACTACAATATATGTATGAGTTTTTCTCAGAATACTACAATGTATGTGTTTTTTTTTAAAAACTAAGCTATGCCAAAGATGTTTAGAAGACTAGTAGGGTACGGAAAGGATTAAATGGTGCATCATCAAGTTGGGACATGACATGTCTACAACAAACTTCCTAAATTTATTTACTAAATTGGTTAGTAGTAACAGCTAGTAATGGTGATAGTTAGGGAAACATGAATCTATCTGTGGGACTGTGTCTACCAACTGAAAAGAATGTCCTGGAATCCAAGATAAGACTGTTTGTTCCTTTTACCTGCTGAGCATTAAAGTCATCTCTCACATTCTTCAGAGACTCTAACATATCCAATTGGTGATAAAAAGATTTTTCTTACTTCAGTTAACATGCTCACAAGATAACTGTTCAGTGCAGGGCAAATTGTCTATCATCTGACCACTGAGCTAGAACATCACATCATGGACTGAAAACCAACTTGTCACTGTTAATTTCAGGATATATCCATGTGATAAGTTTGGATAGATCTATAATATTTCTGAGAAAGAAAAAAACCCAACAGTTATTTATGTGGCATTATTCAAGGAATTCATCAGATATATCCAAAAAAACAAAATTCAGACTTATTTGAGATATCTTGCTCAGAAGCCCAAACAGCTGAGTCATGACCTTTGACCTTAAAATCAATGTCAGAGTACTAACTATCAACCTGTTCACTGGAATAAAGATAAATACAAAGTTTAGTCAAATTTCAGTTGTACATGTACAATTTACTGTATTCATAACCTCGCTGTGGTACAAAGTTAAGCACAATGACCACTGAGTTGACTCCCAGGTAAATTTAGATCTGGTTTTGAAAACTTGGAAGAAGTGTTTGATTTAAAACTCCACTGTAAAGCCATCATTCATACAAGTAGAGTAGAGATAAGAAGATTTTCAAGATGGCAACTGCTGTGAAAAGTTGGAGGTCAGATTAAACACCATTTTCTTGAGAGACCATAATTATTTTTGGCAGAAGTTGTGATCTTTCAGGTCAGGATCTAATGTAGTGAGAAGTGTTGTAATGAAAAACATGTCAATATGACCATTCTGTCAAGAGGAGTTGTGATACCAAGATTTTCAAGATGGCTGCCATGTCAAAATGACCATTCCTTCAAGAGGAATTGTGATAACAAAATTTTCAAGATGGCTGCCATGTCAAAATTTTCATAGTAATGCCCACCACAATCAAGTGCAAGTTTAACTGTATAATTCATTTTCATAGACAATGCCCACAATCAGAAAATACAAGTATAAGTCATTGTCAATAGACAATGCCCAACACAATCTAGTGCAAGTATAATTTATTGTTCATAGGTAATGCCCACAATCCGATAGAAGCGTAATTCAATTTTCATAGGCAATGCCCATAATCCAGTACAAGTACATGTATAATTCATTTTTCATCGGCATTGCCCATAATCTAGTAAAAGTGTAATTTCACTTTTCATAGGCATTGCCCATAATCTAGTAAAAGTGTAATTTCACTTTTCATAGGCATTGCCCATAATCTAGTAAAAGTGTAATTTCACTTTTCATAGGCATTGCCCATAATCTAGTAAATGTGTAATTTCACTTTTCATAGGCATTGCCCATAATCTAGTAAAAGTGTAATTTCATTTTTCATAGACATTGCCCATAATCTAGTAAAAGTGTAATTTCATTTTTCATAGGCATTGCCCATAATCTAGTAAAAGTGTAATTTCATTTTACATAGACATTGCCCATAATCTAGTAAAAGTGTAATTTCATTTTTCATAGGCATTGCCCATAATCTAGTAAAAGTGTAATTTCATTTTTCATAGACATTGCCCATAATCTAGTAAAAGTGTAATTTCATTTTTCATAGGCATTGCCCATAATCTAGATCAGGTGAAATTCATTAATTCTCTTCCTGATTTACTTCTCTGTTGCTGTTGCTTTTTTTTCACTTCAGATTCCTCAGTCCACCTTTTACTGCCCTGGAAGATTTCCCATGTTTGCAAACTAACAATTTTCTGAAAATAGCTCTCCCTAATTATATCATGGTAGTCAAGTTCCATAACTGCTAACTGTGTTAAATACCAAATCACTTTGGGGTCAAAAACTGCTTTTTGACCGTATTATGTACCAAATCATGGTAGATAAGTTCCATAACTGCTAACTGCATTATGTACCAAATGATGGTAGCTGAGTTCCATAAATGCTAACTGTATTTTGTACTGAATCATGGTAGTTGAGTTCCATAACTGCTAACTGTATTTTGTACCGAACAATGGTAGTTGGGGTGCATAACTGCTGACTGTATTATGTACCAAATCACAGTAATGTATTTGAGTACCATAACTGCTAACTGTATTATATACCAAAAGAAGTCTGCTAACTGTATCACTGACCAAATCATGGTAGTTGATTTCCATAATTGCTAACTGTATCACTGACCAAATCATGGTAGTTGATTTCCATAACTGCTAACTGTATTACTGACCAAATCATGGTAGTTGATTTCCATAACTGCTAACTGCATTATATACCAAAACAAGTCTGCTAACTGTATTACTAACCAAATCATGGTAGTTGATTTCCATAACTGCTAACTGTATTATATACCAAAACAAGTCTGCTAACTGTATCATTTACCAAATCATGGAAGTTGATTTCCATAACTGTTAACTGTATTATATACCAAATCACGATAGCTGTGGTCCATAACTGCTAACTGTATTATGTTCCAAATCATAGTATATGTATTTGAGTTCAATAACTGCTGACTGTATTATGTACCAAACCCTGGTAGTTGATTTCCATAACTTCTGACTGTATTATGTACCAAATCAATGTAGTTGGGGTACATAACTGCTAACTGTATTGTGTACTCAAATCATGATACTGCAAGAATGATACAAAATTAAATGATTTTATGTACATGTTAGAGGAAGGAGTGGGTGGGTGGAATAAGCAAAATGTCAGTACAGTAATAATTTTAGTCTATGTAAATTACACATATTTGTTCACATCGGGGTATTTGTGTATTCAATACTGTCAAAAAATAATGTTTTGAAAGAGGAAAAAATTTAGTCACACAAAACTTCATGTTGTTTTCTTTCAGCTCCAATTGTAAAAGTGTTTGACATTACCCTCCAATACAATTTTAGGAATTAATCTTTTCCCAAATCTGGTATGGCCAGGAGTTTGGAAGTTCAGAATGGAGTTTTCATGTGACACACTCCAAATTAGCAGATTTAAACATTTGTACATGAATGCATTCTGCTGCATCCATCTGAGTCTAGGACTGTCCTTTATCTACCATTGGGCTGTTATGTTCATGAAGGAGCTATTAATCACCTCACATTACAAGTCTATTCCAGGCCAGTTATTCTAATGATAGTTTTTTTCTTTTCTTACTTTGTTAGCAGAAAGCTGAGTTTGTGGGAATGCTAGGGTCACTGCACTAAATCGATGGTCAGATTAGTCTGTAGCTGCTTTGTACAATTTTGGTCAGCACAATTTAGTGGGAAGTGAAACATAACAGTCACTATTCTGTTGGCATCTGAGTGTCAATAAAGAGTTTGATTATCAATTGCTTACGTTCTGTAAACCCTTTGAAGAAATTTTTTTCATTTCTGGGATGAATCATTATTTTGGAAAGACAATTCGTTCTGTCACACATTCATTCACCCTTTTGACCTTGGAGTCACGTAGAAAATATGCATTATTATTTTGCTCAATGTCAAAGTCACACATTTTACAGCAATGTTCTGATGAGAATATTACAATAAAAGTTTGCACTGAAAAGGATGGGGAATGGGTTTAGGATAAGGAGTTAAGTTAATTTCTAAGCGGTTAAGAGTTTTTAAAACATGTGTATAACAAAAGACTCAAGTATCAAAGCATATAAAGTGTTTTGAATGTTACCAATGTGTATTCAAGAAGGTGTGGGTGGATAGAAAATTACTACATTACTAAGGCAAAAAAAAACAAAATGACTGCCTGCATATGCAAGAGTGCACCATCAGCTACTTTTCTAGTTATATTATTGTTGTCTTTTCTACATCTGCTTCCCCCTCCATCACCCAAACTTGTAAGCAGTGATATGCATGCCAGTGCTTTCCAATTGTTAAGTTGTTTTCTCGTTATACAAAAATGTAGAAAGAATGGAAGCTAAGTGCTGAAATAAAATATATTGAATTATACATGTATATCTTTCACATGCTTTGAACAAACTGATTCCATGTTGCTGGGCCATTTATTTACAATTATTTTTCACATACTTCAAAATTCATCAACATGATTCACCATTTTTCCGTATTTTTACTAACTTACTGGGGCATAGTGGTTACCTATGTATTGTACATAATGATGGATACAATTATAGTTGATGAATCAAATTCATTTTTACCTGTATTTATTATTATCAGTTCAAGTCTTCACTTGTCAATCTCCACAAATAATACATACGAACAAACAGATTTTTTTTTCAGATAGTATTTGGATCACGTTACAAGGGATGTGGGCATATGACCGTGTAATAAACCCCAGGATGTATCAAAAGAGACAAGTATAACTAATAAGATTTCATACAGATTAAAAATGTTCATTTTACTCTGCTTAACTGCATGTGTTGGTATGCAGAAAGTCTTTTAGGCAAGACAATGTATGAGACCCTGTGCAACTACTCAGCTGAAGGATAAGGAAGTAGTAAGGATATCTTGGAACTGACAACATTTACATGGTAATGACGAAAGGACAAGTTATCTTCCTAAACCTTGCTTATGTCTGGTTGGTACCTAACATCTACTTTCACTGTAATCTGACCATGGACTGTATACTGAATGCAGTCATTGTCCAGGACTCACAGAACATGAGATTCCACATTGAAATTTGTCCCAGCAGTGTATAGATTTCTACGTATTTAGCCAGGTCTAATTATAAATTCACTGCAAAAGTGAGCTGAGGTTGTCACTGGCACTGGAGCTCATCTCACTGCTTACAATTTACCTATAAATTATTTATGTACTATATATAATAATCCAAAAGAGGACACTTATCCCATTTCTCCCCTGCTCTATTTAAGAAATGACACTAATATCTAAGGCTACACTGAAGCAGGACGTTTTGGCACCGCTGTTTTGGCACGACCGTTTTGGCACAGGATGTTTTGGCACAGGGCCGTTTTGGCGCCGGCCATTTTGGCGCTTATTAACATGAACGTATTTCTCAATAAAAATAGTACATTGTTTGCATGAAAAACATTTATTTTTAAAGCATTCATAAAAAAACGTAGTACATAAAGTCAATACGGTAGGTTAGTGCGATGTTGTTGTATGTTGGGCTTATAATTGTCATGATAGCATACCCTATCAGTTTCAATACGGTAGGTTAGTGCGATGTTGTTGTATGTTGGAGTTATAATTGTCGTGATAACATACCCTATCAGTTTCAATAAAGTAGGTTAGTGCGATGTTGTTGTATGTTGGCACGATGTGACAAGTAATTAGTCCCACTTACCCAGTATTTAAACCATGTAGGTAATTGGCATGCCAAAATGGCCGGCACCAAAATGGCCGGCGCCAAAACGGCTCTGTGCCAAAACGGTCGCGCCAAAAAGACACGTACCAGGCTACACTTTGCATAGTGTAATAACTTTGGCACCAATGTTTAGCACAGAAATTTGAATGTTTAGGCCTATGTCAAATTTGACTCACTATCCCACCTTTAAGGAATGCCAGCTCATTTTCCAATATTAACAGATGACACAGTTATGACCACGCCCACTTAATGTGCAAATAGAATACTGCCCACCCATTGTTCAACTGAAAATGACATACTGCACCTCCTAGTCAAATCACAGTAATAGAAACAAATTGACTAAGAAATCTTAGTACATTGACTCATAATACTGGTATACTGTTCATCATTATTATGTTGTAAACAGGCACTGTATACAATATGTAGAACATTTCCTGGAAATCCCTTAAAACCTAATACACAAACAACATAAAAATACAAATCAATATAGTCATAATACTTCTGCTTCATTCTTATGTATTGTTGTTTATAATCTGATAATTCTTTATCTCTACCAAGCCTGCCATCAAAATAATAACTCACTCAATTAAGATAGAGCTCAGATATATGCTAGATGTGTTTTATACCACTATGTGACAGAAACACCAGTTATGGATAAAGGACAGAATACTGTGCTGTAGTAGCTTGTCTTACCTGCAATCAAAAATATTACTTATGCAACAAGGAACATAAGATAGGACACCTATAGATGACAGATATAGAATAAAGGAGGGAAAACTGTTGTAAAGTAGCCAATCTTACCTGCAGTCAAAATAATAATTAACTCAGTAAGGAACATTAGGATAGGACTCAGATAAATGCTAGATGTGTTCTATACCACTATGTGATAGAAACACAGGAATGGATAACAGACAGAATACTGTCTTGTAATGTCTTGACAGATGTTTTTATTCTTGCTATAGCTTGTACAAGCAGGCCTGATTCTTGACATGTAACATTTTCATTCACACTTGGTTTATTCATTTAATTTCCTTTCTGTGTTGAACTTTCTTTTTCATTCACGACATGTGCATTTTTCTCATAAATGTGCTGAGAAATCTCACTGATTTTATTCTAAAATTGTTTTTCTTACAGACATTCATTCTTCAAAAGAATCATTAATTTCTTTTCAAAACAGTCCATTGTTTTGATATGTATATGAGTTCAAACCAAAATTTTACCTTTCGTTGTCCACAAAGAGAATTAAGACACCCATCTAAACTTGGTTTACAACAATTACAGGACTCAGAGAGATTAATACAGCATTCAGAACAGCGAGGATCTCCTTCCTTTCCACACGGTGCACATTCCCTACTTTTACACACTCCACGTGACTGAAAAAGACAAAGTTACACAGTACAATCGGTCAAATGCTGTTATTACAAAACTTCAGAAAGAAGCAAACCTGGAATTGCAGTCTCTCTCCCATGACCTGTATTTGTTTACTGACAATGTCAAATACAGTAATTAAAGATATGAGTTAGAAAAGATTATTTCACCACATTAGGCATTAAAGGAAATAAAAGATGACTGGATTAAAAATAAACATCTAACAAGTTATTTAATTTGAGACTTTTGTAAGTAGTACATTGGTAGCCAAAAGCAGCACCCAAATGCAAAATAAAATAGTCCGAAATGCATCCCAATTTAAATTTTTAGCACCTTACTACAGAAAGTAGGGCTTGGTTCCATTCCTGATAAACCTTGAAACTGAATATTTATACACTGCCCTCCAAATATTTCTTCACATTGTGGTTATATTCACACATTTTCAAAGATAAAATTTAGTATTTTAAATGTATGTGCACATGTAAAGAATACAACTGCATGTCAGAACAATACAGACTAGGAAGTGCCAATTAAAATTTAAGTTCTAGAAATGCAAAGATAAATGAGAGTCCCTTGAAGGAACTGACACTCTACTGACCATAAAGAATTTCCAGGATTCAGGATAAGACCATTTCTTCCTTTAAACTGCTAAATGTTGAAACCATTTCAGGTATTTTTAAGTAATAAGAAGATTTTCAAATTTGCCATCACGGCAGCCATATTCACTGTAAGACAAGCACCATTTTCATTTAGGGCCAACTAGACATCATTAGAAGTCTTTGGTGATTACTCCATGTGAATATGACCATTTATTCAGATAGAGTAGCGATAAAGATTTTCAAGATGGCCAATATTTGCGACCATACTGGATGTCAGATCAACATCATTTACGCTTAGACACCATAAATCTTCTGGCAAAAATCCCACGTTGATTCGACAAGGACAAGTAACAGTAATGTGATATTAAAGATAGCTGCCTGGTAGCCATATTGGATGTAAGATTGGCACGATTTTCATTTAGGACACACAAGACATCATAAGAAATCTTCTTGTGAAAATCTGATGTCGATATGACCTCCTATTTAAGAGGAATAGCGATAACAAGATTTTCAAGATAACAACCATAGTGATGATAGTGGACATCCAATCTGCATCTTTTTCATTGAGGACCAAGTGTAATGGCAATCCTCAAAGTAGCTTAGGAGGAACAGCAACAGTAAACTGGCACTAATGAATGGATGAATGACAGACAACAGACCACAAACATTCATATAATGGCCCGAGTACAGCTATAAATGAAAACAAACTTGAGGAACAGAAAACCGTTAAAATAAACATAATCAGCAAGTTTTGCAAGATACAAGTATAAAGGTAAAGATTCTTCCAGAAGTATAAAAAATAAAGGAATATGGTAACAACAATCCGTAAAGTACAGAGTCAAAATCTGCCATATAAACTATATTCACTTTTAAACTTTAAATTAAAGTCAATGATTTTCTTGAGTAGTACATCATCATAAAGCATATTCATTGAGTTCACATAAAAACAGGAGCGCTGGAAAACAGAAACATACTTCAATCAGTTTCTGGCATTTTATGTTCCAGTTCTACAAAACTGAAGGATAGGGTTGGGGAGGTGGTGATGGTAGCATCAATCTATAGTAATCAGCCATGGTTCCCCAAACCACTGTCTTTTGTGAAATCAGTTGCACATTCTAATCAGAACATCAGAGAGTCTATTTTTTTTTCCATTTTTCCCCACCATAATGCATCCATTGAAAAAGCTCTGCTTGGAAGTGTTTTGGTTATAAGGATGGCTATGGAAAGCAAACCTACTACAGACAATTTCCAATATTTTATGCTCCACTTGGAGACAGTCAACATAACTGTAATAATATATCTCCAGAGATGCATGTGCTTTTATGACCAAAACCAGATCAATCCATTTTGCTCATCTGTACATTTTGTTGTCTAATTCTTAGCTAAGCTTTTTCATAATTGATTGGGATATAGTGCAATAAGTACAATCAAATCTGCTTAGCACAGTTCGGGTTTTGTCAGATGGTTTAAATTATTCTCAACACCCTTTGCTTACATGTTTAGGATATGAGTGTTTAACAAAAGACCTAATTTACCCAAGAATGTAGTAACATGGGATGTTAATTGTGCTAAGATACTTACAATTACGTTCATAAACTTCTCTTGAAATTTACCTGGTTATGCTTCTGACAATGCTTTCTGGGCAAAGGGGCCAAACCCTTCATTCTTAGATCTTTGAAATTTCGATGTAAATAAGAACTAAACTTTTTGATATAAATAAGAACTAAACATTGCAATGTAAATAAGAACTAAAAATGTCGATTTAAATAAGAACTAAAAATTTTAATCTAAATAAGAACTAAAAATTTTTTTATGTAAATAAAAACTAAATATTTCAATGTAAATAAGAACAGAGCAACCTTTATAATAGGGGACCTTCTCAATCAATAATATGCGTGAGATCATTTCGGGTGAAATCTGCACATCTTATGCACCAGGCAGATGACTTTATACAGTGACTATTCTTGTAGATATTTGGATAGGACAAACTGTATTAGGAATAATGAACCAAACTATTTGTGTTTCCAGGCCCCTTTTGGAGGAGGGACACTTATTTTAATATAGCTAAAAGCCACCTTGCAGCTGCTGGCATCAATACTGATATTTTGCACTACATAGTACAAAAATGACATTCACTAGTGCAACTTTTTCAGACAAAGTACCTGTGGCTACAACATTAAACACAGCTGGTTGAAGAGAAGACTAAATATCTGAAATATTATCAGAAACCTTTCACATCTGACTTGGCAATCAGAGAAAATTGTTTATCTCATTCACTGGAAATACAAAGTTCTCATTGATTCTGCAATAAAATATTATTTCAAAATTACTGTGAATTCATTCAAAGGAGTTTTGGACAATGCCATTGTGATACATCAAGTCTGTTGGCACTTTAGCATATTCAAGGCTACTGTTATGTCAGTACATTCAGGACCTGGAATTCATTCAGAACACTCAAATTCTTTTGGACTTGTGTAGAACTTTTAAGAATTATTTTGGATTTAATTCAAAATTCTGTAAGTTCCTCTTAAATTTTCATTTTTGTAACTTAGTGAATTAAATTATTTGTTAAGTTTTACAAAACTTATTTGTTTTGCTTTCTTCTGTTACTTAGTTTAAGACCATAGAGTTGTAACAGCAATTACATCTCTAAAGACTGACTAGTCATGTGACCTATGTGTCATCTCATGTGATCAACAAGGTTACTACAGATTAAATGAAATTATAATCAAACTTCAACCTGGTAAGTATCGTTTAACTTTCCAACACCAAGTGTGTGCGTATGTTTGTGATTTGGATTTTTAACATTGCTTTAACAATATTTCAGTCATATTGCTATGATGTCTGCAGAGTGGCAGTTTATAGTGATGTTCTGGCACTGGGGCATCATGCCACAGACATGTACCATCATGTTCCACCCAGTCACATTATTCTGACACCAGGCCAACCTCTTAATGCTGAGCGCCAAGCAAGGCAGCTGTTAATACCATTTTTTTAAAGTCTTTGGTATGACTCAGCCAGGGTTGGAACCTGTGACCTCATGCATCCAATGCGGACACTCTAACCACTTAGGCTACCAGAGCATTTTTTCCAACACTAAAACTATGTTGGGAAGTTAAGGCACTGGTACTTTTGACAGCAAGATAAGTTTGTAAATAATTATAATTTTACAGAAATTCCCATTTTGTTATAAAAACACAAAAAAACTGCTCCACTAATATAGTATTAAATTTGTCAAAAACCTCCATATTGCCAAAATTATGCAGAATGCTTGATTTTGGCTTCAAATAAGAAAACTAAATATTATAATTTTCTTTAAAACTGCAAACTTTGGTATCATACTGTCTCCTGAAAACACTAATTCTTTGTAGCCATCAAAGAAAAGTTTGTAAAAAAATCACTGTGTAAATAAACTCTTTCTGAGGGCAGTGTATGTACTCTGACCTCAACTGATAGCTTCTTTATGTTCAAAGCAAACATGTAGATTAGTGTATATATTGCAGTGCCTAGTTTTTCTGCAGCACTTTCAAGATGGCAAAATAAGCAGTTAAATATATTGCGACACCCACCCCCACAAACAGATTGTCACTAAACGAAACCTTGTTTAATGCAAATATCTTTAGCCTGTTCAAAATTAGATCACTATTTTCCAAGTCAGGGCTTCCATGTTTATAGCAATTATCATCACATACTTCATTGTTTACATAGATTGCAGAATGCTTTTAAATATATCATGTCTACACTGACTGAATACCAGTCTTCCTTGGATCTGGGATGTAGGCCACATCAATTAGAGAGCTCTCAGAGATGAATTTTCTGCCCCTGTTTCTGGTCCCAGATGCCAGTTTTCAAACTGTGTTCTTTTCCAGACACCCAGATTTTCATTTTATAAAATCCTACACACAGTTACCCTTTAAATCTCACAACTGTTGAGGCAGTGGTACTTGTATTTCAAAACCACACACACAATCAATTAACTGGTGTGCAATTTACAAAAATTAGATTCTGTATATAAGGTAAATACTCCAAGAACATGCTCCTCTCTAATTTCATTAACACAAAACATGCTAATTATCTGTATTAAAAACTCTTACAATGGCAGTAAAAAATCATGCCTATGCAATGTTTCCTACCAGAAAACACTAACCTTGAGAAATTGGCACAGACCCACAATAACTAGGATCAGCACAGCCCAACAAGCAAGGACAATGCACACAATTGCAGCCACTGGCAGCTCCTGCAAATATTTTGAATAAGATTATAAATAATTACAGTAGCTTCATAAATTAATATTGG
Source organism: Megalonaias nervosa (assembly GCA_016617855.1). NCBI lineage: Eukaryota > Metazoa > Mollusca > Bivalvia > Unionida > Unionidae > Megalonaias > Megalonaias nervosa. The sequence continues at coordinate 52,212 of JAECUM010019802.1, forward strand.
TGGACAGCTCTCAATAATTTCATCATTTTCCCAACTGTTTACATTTTGTACATGAAACTCTTATGAAATTCAAGCAGTGGCAGCACAAGGGGATTGGAGGTTAGGAGGGGAAATAGCCCCTGGGCACCAGACAAAGGGAAGGGGAAGCATAATGGGGAGCTTTTTTTCATGCAGCTGAAACTTTCACAGTATTTCACCTTGACCTTAGTGTAACAATGGTAATTCCTTACAAACTTAGATTGGGGAGGGGTTAACTAACATAAAAACTGTTATCTCTTGCAAAGTAGGGTGCCCTTCAAGAGCACTGCCCCCAGACAAGTTGAACCTTGCACCAACAATGATAAGCTGAAAAAGCTTTAGCTTTGAATTTATTAGGGGTGCAATGATACACCCAAAAATCTGTACTTTGATATACTGCACTATAACAAACCCATTTTGGAATACAGTAACACTTAAAGAAAAGAAAATAATCACAATAACATTTACTATTTTAAAAATACAACATCTCTGAGGGATGTTACTTTGTAAGACATCAAATGGTAGTCAAATGAACATATAAAATTAACACAAAATCAAACAAGTCTACAAACACCTGAAAGCAGTCAAATAATAAGCAAATACAAATTTCACTGCAATTTCTAGCCTGTCAATGTTTTAATTTAAACTCCACAGAAGCATTATTTCAAAGTCCAACATACTTAATTATCTTTTTCAATTTTTTAAGCAAGTCGCAAAAAAGTAGCATATGTTTCTCAAGGAAAATTAACATATCAACAACATCTGAACTCCAAGCAGACCCCTATGCAGCAAAAAAGGTCTCCAACTGTACTAAAGACTCTCTCTCGATGGCACAGAAGCTGCAGGAATGCATAACCTTTTCCTGGCTACTTGTGCAAGGAGTCCAAACTTTTACTGCTGAGCTTTCCACTATTTCAAAGGATCCTCATCCAACATTATCAGATATTCATTCCTGAACAAGTCAATCTCATGCTTCACTCTGTGAAGTCTGGATTGAGTACTGTTTATTTAGTGTCATTAGGAGCAAGACATAAACATCTAAGGCTAAGTGAAGCTTATGAATTATTATCCCCCTGATCTTAACATGCCACCACCACCCTATTTAGAATTTGCCTGAATACCAAATAATGGTACTGTGCATTGCATTTTACATTCTCTTGTAAATCTTGTGTAAGCATGTATCTAGGAGAAAAAGAAAATATGGCTCTTCAATTAAACTGGAAAAAATTGTGAGGAATACACAAATTTTTGTAAGATGAAAGCAAGACTGTGAAAAACTTGCAATACAGAAAATCATACTGTGGTATTTATTGCCAGAACAGCAAATGGCAATATATCAGTATACAGCTGCACCACTAGAATTTATCATAAACATGTTGAGCATTCTGACTTTGGAGTATATTTTAATGCAAAGATATAATGTGAACTAAATCGACAGAGTTTGCTTTATTTTTTTTACAGCTGTAAAATTTTAACACATTAGAACCCCCTGTTTAGGTGACAACAATCTTTAATTTTTCAGTTTTTGTGAAACAGGTTTTGTGCCATTTTCTCTGCAAAATGTATTCTGCATTTCCAGTCATTGCTGTGTTAATAGTCAAATCTACTTAACATGACCAAACAGTAGTGTGTGTGTGTGTGTGTGTGTGTGTGTGTGTGTGTGTGTGTGTGTGTGTGTGTGTGTGTGTGTGTGTGTGTGTGTGTGTGTGTGTGAGAGAGAGAGAGAGAGAGAGCGAAAGTGGATGCATACTAGTCTTAACAAACAACTGTTATGCACAAATTTTACCCAATTCATAGTGTGTATGATATAAAATATAAATTTTGTTATGTGCTGTAAATGATTTATGATGAGAGAACTGAACAATGTCACATGATACCATCTACAATGGTTCTATCTGTTGACTAGGTTTTATCAGATGCAATTCAACAATTTAGATCGAAGGCCTACTCACACAAACTAATAAAACAAATTAAAAAATATATATTTAATAGTATTTGGATATTTTTCATCTATAACTCAATATATCTATTTCTAAATTATTTTTTTTTTAAATCAGTGGCCAACATTTGCATGACATCAATTGAGAACAGTGGATTTTGTATTCAGAATAGGTAAGAGGTGGAGGGAGTTACATCTCCTTATCCTGGAAAGACCACCACTGGTCCCCTATGGTATGTGAGGCAGCTTCTCGACAGATAACCAGCTAGAGAGTTGACTCTATATGCCAAGTTGCAATTTCTGAAAGGGAAACCCCCTTCCTGATAATCTAGTGGATGTTGAAAAGCTGCATCTTTAAGAAGCTGCCAAATGATTGGGGAGGGAAGTCTGTTGTACTACAGTGATAGGCCTTACCAAGTCTAGTTCAGCCCACTCCACACAACATTCTGCACCAGCTGTTGTGTGTCATGAAATGACTTCCAGTCCATGCACAAAGTAGGATTTTTAACATCACTGAGTGTCTCTGTCTAAAGCTGGGTGTCTCTGTCTAATGCTGAGTGTCTCTGTGTAACGATGGGTATCTCTGTCTAATGCTGGGTGTCTCTGTCTAATGCTGGGTGTCTCTGTCTAATGATGGGTGTCTCTGTCTAATGCTGAGTGTCTCTGTCTAATGATGGGTGTCTGTGTAATGATGGGTATCTCTGTCTAACGCTGGGTGTCTCTGTCTAATGCTGGGTGTCTCTGTCTAATGATGGGTGTCTGTCTAATGCTGAGTGTCTCTGTCTAATGATGGGTGTCTCTCTAATGCTGAGTGTCTCTGTCTAATGATGGGTGTCTCTGTCTAATGCTGAGTGTCTCTGTTTAATGATGGGTGTCACTGTCTAATGCTGAGTGTCTATCTAATGCTGGGTGTCTCTAACGCTGAGTGTCTCTGTCTAATGCTGGGTGTCTCTAATGCTGGGTATCTCTGTCTGATGCTGGGTGTCTGTCTAATGATGGGTGTCTCTGTCTAATGCTGAGTGTCTCTGTCTAATGCTGAGTGTTTCTGTCTAATGACGGGTGTCTCTGTCTAATGCTGAGTGTCCATGTGAAAAAAGGGAGTATGGGTCATATTGAACCTCCTACTAAAATATATAGAAGGTGTCACTGGGAAAAGAGTCATCTGTTGACACTAGGGTCCTGTAATTATCTATGTAAGCAACCCAAAAAGTCAGCAACTCAACCTGACTGGGATACAAATGTGAACGCCAGTTTGTCCATTCGGATGCCAAATCAACTGATGCTATAACTTTAGACCAGGTGGTTGAAAGAGGAGGAAGAGGACATAACTCTGGTGGCAACAAGTGAAAGATTTCCTCAACTGATACTTAGAAGGCAAAGTCTTTTCTTATTATAATGAGATCTGGCAAAAACAATGGAGCATGTGAGCATACTTCATTGTTTCTACGTGAATCATGTGACACTGATGTAATCTGAGATGAAGATGGAGAAAACTGTCCAAACTGGAAGGCCATAACATTCACAGAATAACCTGACTGGGATACAGTTACTTCCAAACAATTACTAAGCAGAGCTCACTTCAAGTGGCAAAAGCATGAGAATGCAGTAAATCTATATCCCATCTGTACTGGGGCACTAAACTGGGCACTGGTGCTTTGAGTTAGTTGGGGCACTATGTTGGGGATGATGATCCATTAGTGTGCCTGTGCGGTGTGGAGTGGCAAACTGGAAAAAAGACTTTACATCTGTTTGTGTAAATAATAATATCAACTGTAATGAATACCTGTTGCAACCTCATATGTATGGCAGAGACCTGTTATGACAGAACAGTGCCCTGTCATCTAATATAACATTGTCCAGTTCATAGTGTTGGGACAGGTTAGGGGATGTTACATGCAAAAATTGGTTCATACTTCTGATGTGCAAATTTTTATCTGAGCAAGACTGCTTAATCTCAATCTCACTCGCATTGTCAAAAAAGACAATTGGCTGTTGAACCTATGTGATATCAAGTCTATTGGTTCCACAAAAGAAGAGTTTGTCATGTTGAGGTGGTGAGAGTAACACCAGAGCTGTCACTGACTGGGATAACATGGCTGATAAGACTTCCGAAGTGTGATTGTCTTCAAAAGTAAATCATTCATCACAGTGATGTCAGCATGTATACTAACGGTGTCCTCATCCCACAAGGTGTGTTTTTATGCCCCTAGTACTGTTGCCCACTGTCATTCCTGAATGGCAAAGGGGCTAGTTAGACATGCAGAATGGCTGTCATTCCCATGTTCACTGTTTATATAGCTTACATTTTATCATACCTATGGTCTAAATCTGTAGAACAAAAACAGAGCAGACAATTTATATATATATAGGTGTAGACATGCAAGCATCCAGCTTTATAAACTCTGAGAATATAAGTACCATTCTATGCAGTATATGAAAAATTTACCTCTATGATGGGTCCATGTGGTACCCTGTACAGGAATAGTATTGAAGCATCGCTATTAATACTTATGAAGTGAGCACTGTAAAATCAATTCTAATAAAATGTTACCTGTATGAAAGGTTGATAGACTGCATGTAGAGGTAAAATCACCAAAGCATCACTTATAATAGCTACTGTTACAATTCTATGGTCATAAACTAAGTAAAAGAAAAAAGCAAAGCCAACAAATTTTTTCAGTCTTTAGAGATGTCACAGGATACAAGATGAGAGATAGGGAAGGTGGGTGGGTGTGATTCCTAAGCATACCACTTGGTAAGTATTGTTGAATTTCCCAATTCCACTGAACCTTTCTTTCCCTATGGGACCCCACAAGATGTTTAGAGTGTATCCTGTGGTAGAGAATAGTAGGGTAAAAAAGGCAAATTAATGTACATCATAAATCATGAGAATTTACACAAACAAATTCAACTAAACATGGTATAAGCATGAAATGAATTCACTAGCAATAGGTTGGAACTGATTTTAACTGTTTTTACACATAATTTTGAAGAAAAAAGATCATATACCTCTGCCATGGTTTCTTTTCAACACTGATGCGTTGAAGCTGAAGCTAACTTGCTCAACTCTGACATAACTTGCTCAACTCTGAAAAAATAAAGCGGAACTAATTGCATAGTAAAGCAAGAAAAAATATGGAGAATTAACATGTCATTGTTGCTTTATGGCTCACGTTAATCTTTGCTAATGTTACAATCAAGGTCCAATTAAACAAATCTGATGTTTACACATGGTTTAGTTCTCTCTGTCTGGTCCTGGTAAATACCTCTTACAACTACCAAGAGCGTGGCACTAAGTGTTACAAAGTGTCTAGAACAACTTGTTTAACATACCATGATTGTAACGGCATCATTAGTCCCCTGTAAAAAGATTATATCTAGTATGTTATTCGCATGTTTATCTACTTTTGATTTACTTTAGTAATTTTGAATTCACTTTAAACCATATGCTTTCATAATTTAGAAATGCCAACCAGGTGAAAATAAATGTAGAATAATTTTTTCACCTTTTTATTAACTGTATGTTAATTCTGACATAGTAATGTCTTAATGCATTCATAAACTCGGTATTTCGTTTTCCTAATAACTATTGTTGTAATTTTTAAAAAAATCTTATTTGTAAAGAGCGAATTAAAAGAAAATGGGTTTCCTTTTTCTTAATCACTGGTATTGAGATACATGAAAGGTAAATTGAGCAGCATAAACTGTCATACATCAAGGGTTATCTTTGTGAAATTTGCCTGTCACTCATATCACTGAAATTAATATGGTCATTCATGAAAATTAACAGTGATTAACAACTTTCTTTGTCTTTTCTTTAATAAGTGCTTTGATGACTACTTAGTGCTTCTTAGTGCTTAGCAATATTTCCAGGGGGTACAGACAAAATCCCCATGGTACAAAATCCCCCCTCCCCCCGGTAATTGAAAGATATGAAATAATCTGCTCTTCCAAGTCTAAGTTTAGCCATTTTCAAACATTTAAACCATCAAAAATATGCATCCTTGAGTGACAGCTTGGGCTGTCTTAAGTTCTGTTTCAGCTTCCTTTGAGTAGGTAACGACATATAGTGTGCTGGTTAGGTGTTAGATTTTAACAAACAGGGAGATTAAGATGACTAATGATTGTTTTGATCTAAAGAGTAACTGCAAATGCATGACCTGAAGATCCGCTGTGGGGTGCTACTGTTGGAAATTGAGCATTACTAGTATAAAGATGGAATAAGTACTGAGTTTACTGTATTTGACCATTATTGTTATATTTTGGTAAGTCCTTAAAAAGCTAAGCAGTAAATTTATTGGATAAACATTCCATAATTGAATACGAGGTATCCTGATGATATGTCATATTAATTTTTCCCCTTTTCAAAATAGGTCAGTAGAAAAACTTAGACTGTGGAGGTGATTATGTCCTATCTTTCATTTTGCTGGGGGGGATTTTGCTCTGATGGGATTTCGTCCTACGCCCATTTACCGGGACCCCTCTATGTCAAAATGGGAGCATGATTTAACAATAGTATAATGATTTGTTTTTGTTCATTTCATTTATTTTTTGTATTTTCTAAACATACAGCAATAACAAAATTGAAAAACGTGTCTGCCTGTACATTGTATTTATCACAATGTGACAGACCTGACTGGCATGACTGATACATTATGCACTTCTACTTTCAAACGTAATGCAAGTCAAAAGCTGAATCAAGAGTGGTTCATTACGTCTTATATGCTTACAGAAGTCAATAAATGAAAGTCATATCCATTTTCAAAAGAAACTGGATGTGATTTTGAAAACTAAACTGCCAGGTCGCACACACGTCCAAAAACGGAGTTGTTATTACAGGACAAGATGTATATAAATCCGTTTCAGATAATAATATTCATTACGTTTTGTTTCTATCATGAAAACCAGCAATACTTCGATATTCTCTACCCATAAACGTGTACTCGTTATTACAAGTCTCGGCAAGGTTTGACAAAAAGTAAGTTGTTCCCGGAGCTAAGTTGATCACGTGATCAAACTTGTCGTAAAACGGCAAAATTTGTCGTGATGAGTGAAAAAAGGCAATATTATATTATGACGATTATAGCTTAACAATCACTAATGCTTGTTTGCAAAATAAAAAATCTATTGTCTACGAGTATCAGCAATTCTACATCTTATATAAGAAGAAACATTTGTGTTGTAGATACATGTGGTAAAATTAACGTTAGTCCCGTTCAATCGTATGCTCACGTGATTAAATGACGCAGCATTCGATTTCGGGTCGCGTGGTTCAACCTTTATGTGGTCTGTTTGTCATGCACAGTAAATGGTTCCCTCACCCCCACCCACCCCACCCCACCCCAAAAAAGAGAAAACCGCTTTTAGAGAAAACATCAGACCTTTTAGCTCAAATGTGCTATTGTTTTTGTATGTTTTTCTTTTAATTATTTTTATTATAATCAATATTATTTTTTAATATACACACTTACGATGAATTACAAACCTGCTACACACTATACAATCCTTTATTATTTATTTATTTTTAACACTGGTCACCCACCCTCTTAACCTCAAATCTTTGTTTGAAAAATAACAGTGCACCTATCATTTTATATTTTCTCCAACACCTGTTTTACCCACCATATGATTCAAATCAACTTTTTAACTAAATGTTACAGGCTACCTATTTCATATCCTCCACCTTAAAAGAACCTAGACTACAAACACCTAGAATTTCCGTTAAAGCACTAAGCTACAAACACTGAAAATTACAATAATAATAATAATAATAATAATAATAATAATAATAATAATAATAATAACAGTAGTAGTAGTTGTTGACGTAGCAGTAGTAGTAACAATAAACACTCAACCACGAACACAAGCACTGAGAAAAATTTTACATTCGGTCTTGAGTGTCGGCCGTCATATTTTCCACCCCATGTCTTGAATCTTGAGTTTCCACCTGCAACTGCATTTGCTGTTAGACCGCATCAGAGACAGACGTGATTTTTGTTTGTTACAGGTTTGTGTAAACCCAAAAATGTACAGTGCATGACAGGGAATGACATTTTAATTTTCCGAAAACATGCCTTGATGATTAAGGCGACACAGACTGGCTGAATTGTATCAATGTAATACTGTGGTAGACATGTAAAATCATACTGTGTTCGTTAGACACTATTGTGATCTAGCACTAGTTTTTAAAAACTGATCAATATGCAATCCTTATGCAAAAGAAAAACACAACTAGCTGCCAGTAATAATTGTAATATTTAAGATTGATACAATTTCTAACCGCTCCAGCTTTGTACAGAATTTTAAATTTTAATCATATTTGTACATGTTCTTCTTTAAGATTCCTCGCAGTTTTTCACACACACACACACACACACACACACACACACACACACACACACACACACATTCTATAATCTATCTCACTGTAGGATAATATTACGAGGGTATTCGGGAATATTAGGGAGGTAAAAGGGACCTGGTTATTAAAGAACTGTGCTAGATAGTAGATACAAGGGTATTGCATAGTAAATAAACTGGGTGCAGGGTAATACATAACTGGGTGTTGGACATTATATAACTGGATGGTGGATGTTAGACAATTATGTGCTAGAGGACTGCATAAATTGGGTGCTGGATAGTAGATAACTGAGTGTTGATATTAGATAAATGGTTGTTGAACAGTAGATAACTATGTATTGGTCAGCAAATAAACTGAGCGATTGATTATAGTTAACTATGTGTTGGACAGTAGATAACTGGTTGGCGGATAGTAGATAAATGGGTGCTAAATAATAATTTAACAGGGGGGCGGCTTGATGTTCATTCCCATTGTCTCCAGAATAGCACATCACTCTATCATACACAAATTACACAATCGACTATACAAATTTTTTAGGGAAGAAAATAATGTTTTAGGGAGTTAAAAAATAAATTATAAAATCGAATAAAAATTTTTTTTTAGGCAAGAAAGAATAAATCTTTTCGAGGCAGTGCAGTGGCCTTGAAAAGGGCCGTTGTTTGTTATGTTAACACCATTTTGTTAACATAGAGGGCATCGCATAGGTCTTCTTCTCTTTCTCAAACTTCGTCTAACCTCTGGTCCATAAATCAGAACTCGCTTCAGACAGCCTTGTCTTTCCACATAGGTCCTTCTTTTCCAAACGCTTGTCTCGGTGATCCTAACGATTCTCCATGATGATCTCACATACATGGGTAAGTCCGTACGGAAAAACAACGACGATACGAAAGTAGACGATTCAACGTTGGTCCACATCTTTGTGACGAGGAACAGGTGAAGGGAATGAAGTGAACCGCGTTTATTTATAGTGGAAGACCGGATCGAAACGTATTGAAATTGTTCACCAATCCCAACATGCGTTACAAAATTCAGTCACTTCCCGGAGTCTGTCTTCCAATCCGAAGAGAGCTACCTGTGACGTCACATTCCCTATATAGGTGCGCTAGCGTCTGTGCGCAGTGAATCGATGCGACATTGTTTTGTGAAACATGACGGAAACTAAGAAGACAATGAATTGGGGTGCACCGGCTTTCGAGACGAGAAGTGATGGCATAGCAGTGGCTACCAAAGTGAACTCAGCGCTATTTCCAGAAAAGGTTGATTTAAATTGGGATTTAGTAGATTTTTTTTCTTCTTCACAAGAATTTGTTCCGGTACCAGTACCTTCGCCACCTTCTCCTTCTTTACCACACGTCGAGGATTTTAAACAAAGACAGAAAAAGAATTGGAGAAATTTTTACAGCAGCAGAAAGAAGCAGAACAAGCATTTCTCCTTGAACAGCAACAGCGAGAAGAAGAAGAGGCAAGAAGGAAACCACATGAAGAAGAAGCAGTAGAGAAGAAACAAAGGCTAGGAGAGAAGGAGAACAGTGAAAGTCAAACGGTAACGGTACTCTTGGACATTTTGGCTGAGTTAAGAAGCCTAAAACAAATGTATCAGACTTCTTTATTACGACCCAAGAAAAAAAGACCTTCCCGAGCCAAACAGTCCAACCCTGTTACTATACCAGAGATACCACCCCTAGTGATTTCTACCCAATCATTGACAGAAGCAAGTCCACAAGTAGGCTTGGCCGTGGCAAAGGCTTAAGGCAGTTAAAGCGGATTGCTTCTCGTTCCTAAGTAGTTTGTTTTTTTTAAAAAAAAACAAACACCCAATGGTCCTTTTCAGGGCCACTCACTTCTTTCGAAAAGAGATACTAATTCAATTTGCCAAAATCAATTAAAACTAAAAAAAAAACCTTGTTTAACCCTATGATATACGTGTTGTGAGTGCATGAGTGTAGACCCTTATTATTCTAAACAATCAAAACCAAGAGACACTTACGTTTTTTCAGTCTGGTCTATTCTGGTGCAAATATTTACGATTCAATATCACAACATAACACAACACTTTTTAAAAAAGTTCATAGACTTCTTCTGTGTCTTTTTTCTTCTTTCACTCTCTCTGTTTTTTCAATTTCTTCACTTTCACACTTTTTTCCTCTTTTCTTCTTCTTCCTGACTTTTTTCTCGTCTTCTTTTCTTTTCTATCTTCTCTTTCTGAACGTGTCGGGGTTCTTCTTTTGCCGAGGGCACCTCTTTTTCTTCTTCCTCCTCCTCCTGCTCCTGTTCTTTCTTAGGACACTCTGAAGACCAATGTCCTTTCTCTTTACAATGATAACAGGTATCTTGACTTTTGTCTCTTCTGACACTGGTCTTGCTTTTTTGACGGTCTGGACATTCTGTAGCCCAATGCCCTTTCTTCTGGCAGATATAGCAAGTATCTTGACTTTTATCTCGAAAGGAGGGAGAGTAGTCCGTCGGTTTGTCTGAAGAAAACTTTCTTATGACACCTCGCAAAGCTCTAATCAAAAGGTCGATTTGTGTGGGTTCTTTCATCGTGTTGAACGGCTTGAGAGCAAAATGAATACTGAGAGGGAAGGCACCAGCCCTTTATATATGCACTAAGCCTGACATAAATATATAGGGGTCTATGGCGTTTCAAATGTAGTCATTTGACTTTTTGCAGTCAAGATGAAACGATCGCATCATTTCGTAAAAAAACAAGAGAAGAAAGTAAGGCAGAAACGTGATTTATCGCCTCGCACAGTAGCTGAAATCTTGGATCAAATTCATGCCAGCGATTTTGAAGATGAGATGAGTGAACCAGAATCTAGGCCCAGAGAGTCTACACCAAACCAAAGTCCATTACCATCAGTAAACCCTCAAAAGTACTACCACATTCGAGAGACGGACAAACGCTCCTCCAGAACATTTAGAACTACGGCCTACACTTACGCAGTGAAGTTTAAAGATTTCAAGTCCTACGTACCGTTGGAGAAAGCAGAAGGGTTCATCATTGATGTGTGGGATTCTTTGTTAACTACACTGAAACGGCAATGTCAAGCCAAAGAAGACGATCGCTTGAGACTTTCTATTCTTCACGACAGTTTGAAGTCCCCCATTTGGATTGAGTTTAGCACCCCATCAGAATTGACACCTTCCAAAGTCATCGACAAGATTCAACACGTGCAACAATCCAATGACAAGTTTCACATCACCGATCGAAAAGCGACACTGTTGATGACCCACGTTTCTCTTCCCCGAGGGACAGGACATGGCAAAAAAAGGTAATCTTGGTAGACAATCTTCGCAGCATCAAGCGTAGCCTCGTTTGAATTAACAACCCTCAAAACAAGATGTGTTTAGCCCGTGCCATTGTCGTAGGACGAACGTATGCCGACAAGAACGACACGGCAGAATGGAAAAGTGCCTGGAAAACTATTCAACGATCGGACCGAGAAAAACAACGAAGAGAAGCAGAACTCCTGTTACAGCAAGCGGGGATATCCAAAGACACACCCTGTGGCATTCCTGAAATGCAAAACTTGCAAGGCGTCTTGGCTCCACGCTACACCTTGAAAGTACACCCTCAAGAAGCGCGCGGACCTCTGTTGTTTCGAGGCAAAAATTTCAAAGACGGAAAATACATTCACGTCTATCATCACGTTGAACATTTCGATGCCATTACCAGTATCACTGCATTCCTGTCATACAGTTATTACTGTGAGAAATGTGACTATAGCTATAACAATCGAGAGCAACACAAGCATTGCGGATCGAAATGTGAGGGATGTTTAGCCTCTAAGCCCTGTCTAGACGAAGGACAAGAACGAGTGCATTGCCCGGCTTGTCAGCGCACGTTTGTCAGTTCAACTTGTTACCAACAACATCTAAAGACGCAAGGTTCACAGCAGTGCAAAATGAAAGGATTGACTCTCAATTATCGCACCAGTCAACTGGTAAACTTTGGCGTCTTGAAAGAAGCTTTGCAGTCTGGACAGGATGGAAATTTTAAAGTGACTACCCACGAACCGCATAAGATTGTACGTTTACCCACACACCAAATCGTCAGTCGACCCTTGGAAAAAGTTTATCAAATCGTGTACCAGAAGCGAGTACGACTTCCCAATCACTTCACTTTACCGTACGGACACGCTGGTATAAAAAAATGGTTCCAAGACGATAGTCACCAACAAGAAGGATGACTTCGACACAGCAAGAATCGAGTGAGAAACCCACAGAGAACTCCAAGTTCAAACCATACCATTTTCCTGTTTTCTTGCCTGACTATTGCAGTTTTGCCAGTCGACTGGAAACGTTTCAAAAATGGCCCACGGATAGGGAAGGATTACCTACTGCGAATGTTTTAGCTAGAACAGGGTTTGTCTACTTGGGACCTGAGACTGGATTGGGATACGAAGTACAGTGTTTCAGTTGTGGTCTGAAGTTGCGTATGGATCGATGTATCTATAAAGATTCAGCTATTCTGGAACATACTCAATGGTCTCCGCATTGTCCTTACCTTTCTATGGCATTTCCACCCATCACACTACGGTTCAGGTATGACTGTACCTTAGAGAAGGTAGTACCGATGTCCAAGAAGAAAGAAAGGAAGAATTCCAAAACTGGTCATAAAAAAAGAACGATGTACAAACTCGAGACTTCATTACGACTGGTATAAAAAGGGACAACGTCCAAGACCGATAGTTCACTGTGACTACCATTACCAAGCGAGAAAGATGAATCCTTTCAAACAGCAACTATCAAGCAAGAGCAAACTCGAGTACGATCCTGTGCCTTGCGATGACAGGGATGCCGTACGCTATGACCTCAGTGATTCAGTACCACGTCATGGAAATTTTGCTACGACTGTACCAACCATGAAAAGTGATGCTGTGCGTGTCAAACCTGATGGATGTGAAAGTGATGCCACTCGTTATCGCACACCTTTTCACTTTACTGGTTTTCATGGTGGATGTCATCCTAATGAAACCATGTGGCTACCACCCTACGGATGTCATCTAAAACTGAGCAGACTCCTACATATTTCACCGTACCCTCATCGAAATGAACCTGTGAAAGACGAATATTCGTTCCCTGTGCGTTTGCCAGAATACTGTGACTATGAAGTCGATTCCAAACCTTTCGAGGAAAATGGCCAAAATATCTGGGAGGACCAACCCCCGAAGAATTAGCTAGAGCTGGATTTATCTACTTGGGCGAAGGGGATAAAGTCAAGTGCTTCAGTTGTGGTGTGTCACTTCACGAATGGGAGAAGAAAGATTGCTCTTACCTGGAACATGCTCGATGGTCTCCAGATTGTCACCACCTACCTTTAGTGGGACCTCGTCATTGAAGTGGCATACCATGTCGTGTAAGAAACCAGCTACGGTGTTAGGAGTCAAACGTTGGACAACCCCTAGACAAGTATTTAAACCCAATGTAAAAAATAATCTTCAAAGATTACCAAACGAATTGCAAGAGAAGATATACAAGGACATTTGGCAGGGACTTGCCAGAGCCAAATCTCAATTAGTGACTGTAGAACTTTTGTGTCGAGAAATTCACAATAGGAAATTGACAAAAGTCAACAAACAAGTCCGATTTCTCTGGATCAAGGGTGCGTTCGTTCTACTATTTTGCTTTAGACCATTTACATTTGAAGATTTTATTGACATTCTTGACCGTTTCCTGGAATGGCAGTGGTCAGAAATTACTCACTACGTTCATTACTTTCGCTCTAGGAGAAGTGATTGAGGTAAGAGAAAAGAGGTATAAAAACAGACTACTATGCCACGACCTTTATCATTCGTGATACAAGAGATTCCGTGGAAGGAAATCAATGACACTATTCAAACAGTGGAGGATTACCAACACCTATTACGAGAACTGTGTCCATTGAATTGGGGTCGACGCGTAGTGTGTGTCTTAGTGACTTGCTTTCTGGGATTTCGTTTACCAGCCGATTCCTTGTGGACTCTTTACGAACAATACCTACCACTCCAAAAAGCATGAAAGTGGTCACTTTAAATGTACACGAGAGACTCATTCTGGTCAAAGCTTTGCGCTTTCATCTTGATACTTCTCAACCTCTGTGGGAAAACAAGATTCGTCAACTTTTAGACACTGAAGATGTGTACGACGACGTGTGTGTAGCTTGTGACTTACACCCTCACTGGAAAGGTGTACGTGACTGGAAAAGTTGGGGTTTTGAGGCTTGGACAAAAGAAGTGGCACACTATGCCCAAGATTTGTAATCCTAAAAAATTAAAACGTTCCGTGAAAAAAGTAACTTTTAAACCAGTGTTAGTGACAGTACCAGAAGAAGAAGAAGTCGTGACCGAGGAAAACCACTCTCTTCAGGACAGGACCGTGATCGACATTCCTGAAAAGCCATTCCGGGAGGACACCTGTGTGACTGTGCCAGTGAGTGTAGAGACTCTCAGAACATTACACCGTACCCCTATGATTTCACCTCTTGATCATCACAAGTGTTGTACAGAGACTTGTTTATATTCCACTTTGATCGTTTTGATGTTTCTTTTATTCATGTACTTAACCATTTGGCTTTTATGTATTTTTGTCTTTCGTGTTGTTCACCATTAAGATGACAATAAACGTGTCCTGAAAAAAAGTATAAAAACTCTTGTCTTGTCTGTCCTCGTGCCAAAAGTGACATTTCTTACACTACTATGGCAACCTCTACTGTCTCTACTCCCTCTTCCTCCACCACTGTCAAAGTCATTCACGAACACGTAGATCGGACTAGTTGAGAGGCCTTGTATCTTCGCCATCCCTTTACCATGCTCATTGCCGAATTTGTCAAACGTTTGATTGAACAAAAACATCATTTGATCGATTGTCCCCCTCAACGCATCGTGTGGTGTTACAAAGAGTGCAATCGGCGTACAGCCTTCTGCGAGAAAGTCAAGGCGATTCCATCGTCTTTGTGGAAGGCATTCCTGGCGAGGACGACAGGATCGTGTCTGACCCTAGTCAAACTCATTTGGTTATTTTTGACGACATGTTAGGAGAAGACGAAGAAGAAATTAAACTGTGGTTTACGCGCACAGGGCATCATCGTAATGCCAGTGTCATTTACATCACCCAAAATTTGTTTCAACAAAGTAAAGCCCATCGCACCATCAGTCTCAATGCTCATTACGTAGTGTCGTTTAAAATAGAGATAAATCGCAAGTACAAGTCTTAGCCAAACAGTTAGGAACACCTTGGCTGACAAATGCATACGACGATGCCACTCAAACTACACACGCTTATTTACTCGTGGATTTAAAACCCACCACTCCCGATTATTTGCGATTTCGTACCCATCTGTTTCACCACTGGTGCCAAGACGGAGGCCCTGTCGTGTACACGTCCCCTTCTCCGACCTAATCACAATCACCAAAAAAAAGTCTATAAAAACCTCGGTCACTTTGGTTTTGTCTCACACATCGTCAACATGACGTCCCTTCAGTCTCATCTTCCCATCAAATTGATTCGTGCCTTGAACGGTATCAGTCGCGAAAAAAATCCACAAATACGTGCTAGTGTCTTAGAAGCTAGTCTCAAAGAAGTCTTACGATGGTTTACGGTGACAGCACGTCAATTACTGCAAGGCATCATTCAGATTCCACATCAAACCAAACGTTTTTTTTGAGAGAAACAAAGTCGCCTTGACGCAGCTAGCCGATCCTCGTATCGACACTCAAACCAAAAAGCAAATCATTTTGAAACCTGGAGGTAGCGGTTCTCTAGGAGGTGTCATCATTCGTTCCCTCTTAAAATGGGATCCTAATGCTCCCAAAGTCGTCCCCAAGAAAAAAAGCCACGCCCAAACGTACCCAGAAGAAAAAGAAAAAGAGCAACGGTGTCAAGACCAGATCACAGCCTCAGAAACAGAAAAAGAAAAGTCCACAGAAAACAGCTTCTACTCGCAAGAGAGTGTCTCCAAAAACTTCTCCTCCAGCGGTGACACCCTCTTCCTCTTTAGCGGCAGTGGCCGCTGCTCACAAAGTACCTGCCCCAAAAATCAAAGTCCAAGAGAGAACGGGTGTGTTACAGAGTTTACTGGATTTGTCCAAGCAAGAACTGTCCCGATTTAGTCCGTTGCGAACTCCTCCACGACGTGTGTTGCCTGTCATCAAGTTGATACGACGTAAAGACAATCAGTGGCGTCGCATTCCAGAATAAAAAAGACTTGAGGCAAACGATAGGGATCAGTGTTTTGTGCTGCTCAACGCCCAAAGATGTCCCCTCCAAGACTTGCACACCGTCACCATCGTCGTTCTTCTGTCCAATAAGGAAAAGGAAAAGGAAAAAGGAAAGGACTGCCACCTCGTTTAGCCAAACATTGGGACATGATGTCTGTCCTGTCCAAAGCTCCTCCACCCATGCGAAAAAAACTCATTCAAACTGCCTCCAAAAACGTCATCGATACCGTGTGCGAATGTTATCTGAATGTCTTGAAAGGCACAATACCTTTGTCTAAACACCCGAAAGAATGCTTAGGAAAACATCGACACGTTCTTCGCCAAATGGTCCAAAAGAAAATACCCACTGGTCAAAAGAAAAAGCTGTTGGTGCAACGCGGAGGAATTTTACCCTATTTGCCCATGTTGCTGAAAGGAGTAATGGGAACAATAGGAGGACCCTTGCTGAAAGGAGCATTGGGAAACATCCTGGGAGGATGAAGATAAAAAGGTCCAAGAAGATAAAAGGGGCCTTTGGAGTCAAAAGATCTCAGACGTGATCCTTGATATCCGATGGAAGGACCAAAACTGGCTTTACTGCCTTACAAACGATGGATGGAATACCATCGTTGGCAAAAACAACGAGCCCCACATTTACCTCCCAATCCTCATTTGACCGAATTGTCTCAGTTACAACACGAATTGCAATCCTTGATGGATCGCAGAGATTTGTCAGAAACGGAAAAATCGCAACGGTACGGTCAGTTGTTACAACGATTGAAACTCTTTCACCAAAACGCTTTAGACGAAACAGCCCAACCCATTCTGAAAGATTTTAAGGCCCTGATGAAAAGTTCACCACCACCACCACCACAAGCACTACCACTCCCAGTGGTC
>JAECUM010019808.1:0-18078 GCA_016617855.1 Megalonaias nervosa
TCACTATAAACTGCCACACTGCAGACATCGTAGCGATATGACTGAAAAATTGTTAAAGCTACGTTAAAAATCATAATCACATCACATCACATCAATATTCAATATCGTTGGCAATAGCTTTTACTTCTTATTGTTTCTGGCAATCTTTTGAAATTGTCGCTAAGGCAAAGTTCAAGCGTGAATCACGTGTTTTCGAGTCAATTTTACATTTCTGAAGAATGAGTATCATAGTAATTTCATTGTAATTTAAGAAATATTGATCAGAAGTTCTTCATCCTTGGAAGTACGTGGGCTAAATAGACGTGGCGAGTTATTTCTCAAGACTCATGTATTTATCAGCGTCTGCACTGCATAACGTGACCTTATTATGTATTGTTTAACGCCAGTCAAAAACCAATAATTTTGCCTTTTAATAAACATAGTATTTGTTTTTTCTTTCAAAGTAGGTTTACGTTTGAGTTATGATATCGTACTGCTCACTGATATAAAATCTGCGCAGTTGTTCCGTGAAAAAGATTTTCGACAGTTTCGGTAGCAGAATTCTTCAATTTTTTTTATTACATTTGTTATTATTCACATACGCTATGTGATGTATAGAGATATATACAGTTCCCATCCTAACATTTGTCAATAACAGCTACGATATAAACATTTAACAGTTATCGGGTTCAACATTGCTAACTATGGCAAAGTCTGTGACTAGGGGAGTGTGGAAGGACATCGGCTCAAGCCAGATCCCAAGTCCAACAATGTGTACATTTCTTCAATTGTAAGAAACTCAGTCATTACAAAATTTAAAAATGGCAACATCACTAACATTCTAGTATTCTGACCTAACGGCATAATATAGTCAGCGCCACAAATTACGGCGCTAATAGAAGAGTGATACTATTGTCTTGTTCATTAAATACGACTTTGTGAAACTGTATGGATCAACTTCCAACTCTAGAGTCTGGTATAAGTAGCTGGAAAAAACTATCTAGGCCATAATGAATACCAGATCTGTAAAACCAGTCATATTGATGTTTTTGTTCCAAATTTCAGCTATGTGTCTAAGTGGGTATTGAAGCTAAGTCATTTTCCAGACAACTTTGATTTGAGAGACTCAAACAAGCCAAAAACAGAAAATTTCTTTGTTCGGCCCCTAGCGAAGTCATTACCGGAAATGGATGAGCGAAAAACAATTAGAAGCATTTGATAAAGAGAATGTAAAATACATAGAACGTCGATAATACGTAATCAAGAATTTGCAGTCGGGTCAAATAATTTGTAAATACATGGAAGACGCCAATAAACAATATGTACAAGGGGTATTTGAAAAGTTCTTAATATTGGTGCGCTGTACAATAAAGTTCTTTATTAATGAACAGTACATCAGTGTATCACCCTCCCCCCCCAAAAAAAAAACTCTCCACATACTTATCTGCACATTTTTTTCAATCTGATTATCCAATTATTGAATGTCATTTTGTAATCAATTTTTAGTATGTTGTTCATACATTAGAAAACCACTTTTACCCGCATGTCGGTTAAGAAACCATTTACCCCGCAATGAATACTATAAAACGGGTTTCAGCCAAATGTCACTTAAATCTAAGTAATGCGTGTCAAACCCGTGGACCTCATGCAGCCCGTTCCATCACATGTACAGCCCGCGGACATTTAGGCAGTCCTTTTGAAAATATGCATTTTAATTAACATCCATAATTAGTGATAATGAACTGTTCTTACTCATTCGGCTCAGGAGGAGCCCCGAGTAGCCGAGTGGTCTAAAGCGCTCACTGTTACGGCTCACTGCTGTCTCACCTCTGTCTGCGTGGCTTCGAGCCTCGGGCTCGGCCAGTGTGGGTACGTGAGATAGCTTGCCAGTAGCTTCTCGTGGGTCGGTGGTTCTTTCCGTGGTTTTCCCGGGTTCTTCCTCCACCATTTATACTGGCCGCCATGTATAGCCTGTCCTGTGCTGGAAAACGGCGTTGAACCCTACAACAACATCATTCGGCCCACGACCTTAAACATTGTATCTGCTTTGACCTCCAGCCACAAACTTTGGATGCCCATGATCCAAATCGATGCCTTTTAAGGATGTTGCAAAGTCTGGATGCTGTGGTCCTTCAGCAAGTCTGTCGCGACGGCAGATACATGCACCGGTGTGTTGTCATGGAGTAAATGGGTACCTGATGTACCAATAAGCAGACGGATGGCTCAGTGGTGTTTCACAACCTATGGCAACATTATGGTGGCATAACAATGTCAAGCGGCACTAGCAGAGTTAGACACATGGACGACCGAGCCTTTTGCATTAAAATTAATGCGTATTAAACGTTATTGTCAGACCAACTACGTCGAGCGATTTGAGGCCTCCGCTTGTTTTGTTTTTTCGTCCTAATGCAATGTTATTATTTTCTCTCGAGTCTGCTTCAAATAAAATAAATCCATGTTTAAAAAAAAAACATAATGAAGAATCAAATCAGGCTGTGAAAACTAGAAGATCCGATTCTGATCACAAGCCTAAAAATGCGCACATAGATGTATGCATTTTCTGTGACAATGTTGCTGGTCCTTCTGGCTTTCTCATGATGTCTACATCTGAGCGTCATTTCAAAGGAACAAAGTGTACAACAGAACTCCATGATATACAATTGATGACAAAGTTAGCAGGTGGTGATATGGTGACATTTGATGCCCATTACAACACGAAATCCTTGGCAAAGCTATATAAGCGTGCATAACAATTGGGTACGGATAAAACAGAGACTGCTCGTCAAGGTGTTTAACATGATATACAATTTGCTGAGTTGGTCGCGAACAAAGAATAATTTCCGGACTCGATACAAGGCAAGACCAGTGTTCAGTAGGGCTAATCTTATAGTCCTGTACTCCTCTAGAATACAAGAACTTGGTGTCAATGCGGTAAAAGGTGCACAACACTAAAGAGTAAAATATTTGCAGCGATTCCGAATCTGAGAGCTCACAATCAAGGCAGCGAGGCTCTGCTAGCATTTGACAAAGACATTGGAGCAGCAATTAAGCAGGCTTCTAATCATAATTGTGATTCAGAGGCATTAATATTAACAAACGAAGCCACAATCATCCATCGAGATGTCTTTAGACTGAAAAAGGAATTCAGTGCACTGGCGAGATTGATTTTGGTTGACCAGATATATGAGAGAGAGAGAGAGAGAGAGAGAGAGAGAGAGAGAGAGAGAGAGAGAGAGATCTACTGCAATGCAGCCTCAATCTCGTACATTTCTAACCATCTCATAACTCCTTGTGTCCGTTAATGCAATCTCGGACCAGCAAAGCTACCTCCACAGCAAGTCATGGTCACAACAAAGACTCAAAAACACTAGTACTGATCTATTTGCTTTAAAGATCCACTGAGAAACAAGAAAGCGAAGCCCAGCTGACACTCTCTGCAGCATGGGGTTGTGCATTTCTTACGATCGTGTGTTTTCCATCTCTGCAGACATAGTCAACAATGTCTGTATCATGTATCACGGAGTAGTGTGCCCCCCCCCCCCAAAGACCTTTCCATACATCTCTTCACAACAGCTGTTGTAATTAATATCGACCATAATACTTGCTGCACATCAGCAACAAATTTATTTCATGGAATCAGCGTTTATTTCATGTACCACTCAACTGTGGAAGCCCAAAAGAATATGTTATGGAACTGTGCAAAGGTGGTAACAGATTAACTGCGAAAAATGCGAAACTTGCGAAACCTGGAGTACCTAGTCAATCCGATGCAATAGCAAAAGAGTAGTTAGAACATCTGAAGCACCTAATCTGTTCAGCTCTAGTTTCACAAGACGACTTTCTCTCACAGGCGCTTACCGTGCTACATTGTAGCCACCATTAACAGACAACAAACAATAGTTGCCCTCATGCTGTTTTTTTCTAAAATGTACGCATTTTGTTGCCATGATAGAGTATTCCACTAATTTAGTCAAATCTGGTGTGCAGTACCTGATCGCAGACAATGTGAAAATGCTTGTCATGGACCAGCCACTATTTGATATTACTAAAACAATCCAGTGGAATTTTCCTAACACTTACGTTGATGATATATTCACGATCATGTTTGGTAGACGCCATGTTAAAACTGTTGCATTCAAGGTCTTAGAAGACTGGCTTGAACGAAGTGGTTAGTCAACTTCCATCTTTACTGCTGGTATCACTACAAATGGAGTAGGTGATGTCTTGAGCAAAACTGCACACCTTACTAGAATTAGTGATGCCCACCAAACCACGGCAGCTGTCCTATTCATCCTTCATCATCAGGCACACGGCAGATATAGAGAAACTGTACCAAATAGAGAATATCCTTGGATTGTACAGATTGATGTAAGAAAATGTCAGCTGAACAATGGCAGTTTAACAAATAGTCCATTCCTCTTGAACTAGAACATTGTAAAAGAGTAAAAGGTTTGAGAATGAGCGTTGTTCCTATGCTAAGTATGCCAAGTAACTGGCACAGCTTCCTTTGTGTCAATGGAAACAAAACTGAGCTGTTCCATCCGCTGGCAGAGCAAGTTACCCGAATTACAATAGATGGCAAATAGGCTTACAGCGCCCTTGGGGACCAAGTTCTGTGTTCATCTGGCAGAGAGGACAAACGTCGCTCTGAACCGTGCTCACACGTGGAAGCTGACACACTTAAAGCTGCATCTGCATCGATGAGATGCAGCACACAACGGACACCAAAATCTCAAGGTCAGGACAGCAAATACAGAAGTGTTTGTCATTGTCATTGCTTTATCCAGCTTGACTATCTTTTCATGTGGGTGAACACTACATATTCCGGTACGTGCAATTATTGTCACCCTGGCACCATGGAAAGCAAACGCATTAATAATCGTTCATGCATGCACCGGATGTGATGTGACATTCTTTGCTGGAAATGCAAATAGCATGGGATATATGGAATGACTCTCCAGATGCTATACATGCATTCATGTCACTGGCAGAATCTCCAGCATGTATCCTTGACAATACCATCACGCTACCTGAAACGATTATGGTATTTCAGTATTAAGGAAACCAGTGAATTGTGTAAATTAAATGAGCAAGGCAGCATCAGTTTTCAAGAAGGTCAGGAGCCCTGGATAACATTCCACCAACACGGGCGGCTCTCAAACAGAACACAAAATATACTCAGCATATCAAGAAGTACATGTATGGGGTATTGTAATGCAAAGAGTCCTGCAGACTGAGGTTGGCAGAGGAAATGTAGGTTTCTATGGAAACCAAAGTAATCAACTTTTGACCAAACTGAACAAAAATTTTGTGTACTGTCACTGTAATCATCAGAAAGCATGCAGAAGCCTGTACAGGTGCTACAAGGCCGGTCTCAAGTGCACTGCTCGTTACAAAGTGAATATATGTCATACCTGTTGACCTTACCTTGTACATGTAAAACACCTGCATAAAAGATAATCATTACGACCAGCTGTAATACTGGAATATTGTTTAATCATTTGCAAGTGGTTTCTTGCAAGTGTATTAATGATATAGAAAGAAACTTCATTTGTGTTAGAAAAGTTAAGTGTGGTTCTGTACTTAGTGTTTCAATTACTTCTAAAAAGGTTTTGTCAATAGGATACTATTGATATTTGTGTTAAAGTTAGAAGTTTTGCAAATAGAGGTCGTTTAAGAATAATCTTGTTCCACAGACTAGACTTGTGACCGTGTTCACATATATGTCCTTTATTATTCTATCAATTTGCACGCATAACCAAGAAATTTGCAAGTTTATCATTGGTTTTAAGGATGCTTGTTGTTAATGTTAGGTCTTAGATGAATATGCCATGATTTTTCAGAAACAGTTATGTTAAATGAACTGTTAATAACCTTGTTTTCTAGTGAAGCACTGGTGTTTATGCCTATCTCATTAAAGGTGATATAATTTAATATTACACCTTGAACATGTACATGCCTAGTTTTATGCTTATTGTCTATAAAAATACTTTTTAAATCTATAATTTAAGTTTTTTGTACCTTACAATCATCTTTTGGAACAGCCTATTGGTGTAGCTAGCGTTTATAGGCTTACATCATCGTAAAAATTAGAAGCTAATTGATTTAAAAAACAGGAGTAGATGTGAGGGCGGTTCCATACCAGGAAATGTTTATGCATTATCGCTGCACCCCTACGGTAGGTTTGACGCTTTTAACCCAAATTGAACGATTTTGCAATTATCCTGGTTGAATGTCTACTTGCATTTAATACCCCAGTCAAAAGGTTATAGATTTATTTTGCAGCTGTTTGTTTCATTAAATTCCTCGTACAGGATAAAACAATGCCATTCAGAGTGGATAAAAGGGCACTGTTGACGTGAAGGAGAAGATGCCAAATGATGCATTGGATCAAAGATCAGATTCTCTCTCTTTCTCTCTCTCTCTCTCTCTCTCTCTCTCTCTCTCTCTCTCTCTCTCTCTCTCTCTCTCTCTCTCTCTCTCTCTCTCTCTCTCTCTCTCTCTCATACTAAGAACAGAAACTAGAAATCACTAGCCTCCATTTCCAGGCTTTTTTCCAAACCCATATATACTCTATTTTATGTTCAAACATCTCTAGACTGGTTCCCATTCTTCCATATCATTAGTACCGTGTTTCTATAAACTCTCTTTCTCCTCCGATGGCTCGCACCACAAGGCAAGTCTCGCTGACGATAATGTTTGGAATTTTAACGCTTTAATACCAGTTTACATTCCTCATACAGACCATTCCGGTGGACTAGTGGTTAGAGCGTTCGCCTCGGATGCGGGGGGTCGCGGGTTCGAACCCCGGCCGAGTCATACAACAGACTTCTAAAAATGGTACTAGCGCAGCTGCCTCGCTTGGCGCTCAGCATTAAGAGGTTAGTGTTAGGACTGGTCGGCCTGGTGTCAGGATAATGTGACTGAATGGGACATGATGCTACAGGTCTTCAGCATGATGCCCCAGTGCTAGACATCACTATCACACTGCAGACATCGTAGCGATATGACTCAAAAATTGTTAAAGCTATGTTAAAAATCCCAAAACACACAAACACACACACACACACACATTCCTCGTACAGATTTAATATTTTCTTTTATTAAATTTTGTGCACCTTATGCTTATTATAATTTATATTCAAACAAATATATGCGTATATGAGAATTCTGCTTTTTAAGCGATAATTAATTCTGCAAACACATAATTAAATACAATCCTTATAAGATCGACTCTCTCAGTTTAAATATTGCAAACCACTGGTTAAAAAAGGAAATTAGAAAAGTTCATTTTACATCAAAAATGCACATATTATTAATCATGTGTTTCTTTCATTTGATTTTTAATTTGTTTATTTAAAAATAACTTACTGATAAGAAGATCGCAAGTATATATATATACAAAGCAAAAGAATTGGAAACAAGCTTTTTAAGTTGCAAATTCCTCTCCAATATCAATATAAATAATTAATTAACGAACACGCATGCAAGAGTTCTGGAAAAAAGGCAAGACGGGTGGGGTACAATCATATATTGGACTGATAGGACGAAGGAAATATAACAAGGAGCATAGTGTACGTAAAATTTAACTCTAGTCGTAATGGAACAAGAGTAATCATATGGGTTTTTAAAATCTTTTTGTGTTAATAATTAATATCTCCACTGTTCCTTATGTAGCAATTTGAGGTGGGTGGGTGTTCCTGCTGTGTAAAGTTGTATCAGAATCAATAATAATATTCATTACTGATAATCGGCGAAATTGTTCGTACTTATTACAACAAACATGATTGTTGGGCGTGATGTCTTGAACAATGTAACCTTCACCATGACCTTACTGCCAAAACAGCTTATTTCTTCTTACGCAAACATAAAATCCTCTTTGTTGCATAAAAGATATCGTCTTACCGATGCTTTTGCACAAATGTTTGTTGCAAAGGTTTTGAACGCAGCATTTCTCGCAGACTTGAATTTTATCACGGACTTGGAGGGACTCGTGACCTGAAGCACGGCAAATCTGAAACAACACTCATATATATATATATATATATATATATATATATATATATATATATACTACTATATTATATATATATATGTATATATATATATATATATATATATATATATATATATATACCTTGTACACATTTTTGACTTGCCAAACTTTGTGCAATTCCTTTTTACATTTTTGGAACTTACTTGTAATGATGTACCAGTAAACACTACATACATACATACATACATACATACATACATACATACATACATACATACATACTGGTTTATATTAAAGCCCCCTCCTCCCACCTTTGTCTCAACAACTGTAATCAGGATTCAGAAATGTTCTTGACATCTTCTTTTCTCATGAAGCATCGTAAAAACATCGTAAAAACATCATGGGAAATATAACCTCTCTCACACACTCAGTCGATGTAAATGAAGTTATGTTTTAAAAAATGTGATCATTATATAACAAGCGTTTATGCTCTCAAAAATATATTGTTTTTAGGCAGAAAAAAGTTGTCTTGGTTTATCTGACTACTCGGAATTATAGCCATAATACAGATATTAGGCAAAGGGAGATAATAAAGAGGCAGCCTATCGGCTTTTTAGTCACGTGGTCTTCTGTTTTGCCCTCTACAATCTCTTGCCATATCCAGGTTTGAATGATTTCTGTAAATGTTTGTTGTATCTGATAATAATTTAAACTTATCTGGCTCTGATTCAATCAACCAATTTTGCATGTAGTCCTCGATATTAGAACATTAAAAATATAAATGCAACGTGAATATACAAATAATACTCTTGCTACAGAGTCTGACACGTACATGTGTAAACACACACACACACACACACACACACACACACATACATACATACATACATTGGATTAAAAACATACGTAAGATATATATATAGTCTGGGATATGAGATGGGTGGGTCCAAGTTCGATGTCTCAATTTGTTTGAGCTATGGCATAATCAGAAAGAAGAACTTTGTGAAGCGCTCTCTTAAAAGAAGAGATTATTAGTACTTGCTTAATAACATTCGGGATGATATTTTACAACACTGATGCGGAATATGTCAAAGATGTTTTGTACAGAGTCCTTTTGAATTTAAAGTTAGGCAAATGAAAGTTAGTGCTCCAAACAGACCGTAGATTGTGTGAATGGATATTGGAAGCTGGAATTAGGAGATCGTTGATATATTGTGGAGATATTTTATGAAAAGATTTATATGAAAAAGTCTTAAAGTGCTTTACTTTATTATTACAAGGTAACCACTGTAAACTAAGGAAGACATGTGCAGATGGATAGCCTCATTTCTTGCAATAATTCTAGCGGCTCGTTTCTGGACTTTTTCTATCTAATTAAAATTAGTATCATTGCAAGTTTTCCATATCGTACAATCATAATTAAAGAATTGGTTTGGGTGGATTGGGGTGGGGTGCTCCCAATATTATAATTAAATTATTGTAGCAGTCCCACCCAGGCTCGATTTTGGTTGGTAGTTAAATTAGTGAATGATAGATGTACAGCTCCGAGCCCCCAGTCAGCAATGCCAACGGTTAAATGATTAAATATACAAAAAAAGGCTGAAATTCAATGAATAACAATTTATTAACAATTCAATAATCAAATGCTTCAAAATTCCCGATTACACTCCTTCCGCTCGACCCTTTAATAGCCTATTGCATCACTTGATTAGTAGTGTGAAATAGATTTCCACCTGTCCTTGTATTCTACTCATTTGTGGTATTCTTCTCTCCTATTTCTCCCAATTCCTTCTCCTCTTCCTCCTCAACTTCTCTATATTACTTCTCATCCTCCACCACTTTCTCCTCCGGACTCCCTTTCCTCCTCCTCCACCTTCTACCCATCTTCTCTCCACTGACTAAACTTTTATCGACACCGACTGTTCGGCTAGTCTCATTTCCGTCTCCACCTCTTGGAGACTTGGGACTCAACTGAACCGGAAGTTCTGTCCCCTAAAAAGCTTCCTGTGAAAACACAAGGACAGTACAATATTTTTCCTTAGCCCTCTCATCTCACACTACACACAGCCTATCATCAGATAACGGCTATTAAATTTCTTCGGTCATGCATGCATTCACATCGAGATACTCATACGTTCTTGTATGGTAAAACAATGTCACAATACAGCACGGTATCAGTTACTTCTTATACACACATCAAAAAATTCTGTCACATCTGTACATATTCCTAATCCCGTTACACTACACAATATCACAATAATCAGACTCATTTCTTTACCTTACACTCATACAAAGTACACAAATATTCAAAAATCCATGCTCTGTTATATGCAAACGCCCATAGTAACTAATCTTACATACTTCAACCATTTTCCAAACTCACAATTCATTATCATCATCATCATCATCATCATCATCATCATCATCATCATCATCATCAATCCCTTAACCCAAGAGGTCGTTGGGGCACCACAGTTGACTTTACAACCAGTTCTCTCCATCTTTCCCTGTTCTCTACTGCCCTTTGGGAATCTCCAAATCCCATGCCTCTCCACTCCTTAATGTTGTCTTCCCACCTCTTTTCCTGTCTGCCTCTTCTTCTGTACCCTCGCACTGTGCCTTGAAAGATTGTTTTTGCCAGTCCAGATGATCTCGAGACATGACCGTACCACTTCAGTTTGAGCTTTTTTACAGTAGTCAAGAGGTCTTCATAGGATCTAATTGCTCGTTGGATCCTGTTGTGGATTTCTTCGTTGGTTACATGGTCAATGTATGAGATGCCCAAGATCTTGCGGTAGCATCTCATTTCAAAGGTTTGAATCCTTCTTTGTAGATCTGATGTGAGCGTCCATGTTTCACAAGCATACAGAAAGATGGATATGACAATCGAGCACATCAGCTTTATTTTGGAACCAAAAGCAATGTTGGTATCTTTCCATATTGGTCTCAACCTTGTTATTGCTGCTGTTGTCTGGGCAATCCTACAAAGTGGTTCTGGTTTGGAGCCCTCATCTGTGATAATTGATCCCAAATACTTGAAGCTTGTGGCACTTTCCAGCTTCTGTCCACTGACCTTTATTTCTGCACTGGTGCCATTGGTGTTGTTTGTCATCAGTTTGGTTTTTTTGGCGCTAATCTCCATACCGTATGCTGTGGAGTTTGTTTCGAGGAGCTCAACCAAATCAGCCAGTTCTTTTTCATCTCCTGCTAAACCATCAATATCATCTGCGAAGCGAAGGTTGGTGATTGTTTTTCCCCCGATGCTGACAGTACCCTTGTGCTCATGCAAGGCATCCTCCATAATCCTTTCCAGGAAAGTGTTGAAGAGTGTAGGTGACAGTATACATCCCTGTCTGACTCCAACTGTTGTTCGAAACTAATCTCCTCTGCTGCCATTGATGAAAACAGCACTGGTGGCTTTGTCATAAAGATGCTCAACAACATGCACCAGGTTTAAGCTGATGTTGTGCTTCCTCATAGTTGCTGATAAGGCTGCATGCCATACCCCATCAAAGGCCTTTTTGAAATCTATGAAGACATGGTATAGATTCTGCTGATGCTGAAGGTATTTCTTGCAAGGGAGTCTGAGAGTGAAGATTTGTTCTGTGGTGCTCCTTCCTGCTCGGAAGCCTGCATGCTTTTCAGCAATAATTTTCTCTGCTTGAGGCTTTAGTCTGTTAAGAATTATCTTCAGCATGACTTTGCTCGGGTGACTGACCAAACTGATGGTTCTGTAGTTTTGGCATAGCTGTAGATTTCCTTTCTTGGGGAGCACGATGACCAAGGATTGAGTTCATGTGGTGGGCCATTCACAATTCAAGCTGCGTAAATTCTAACACAACGCATTAATAAATGTACTGGTTCACTACGAAGTAACCTAATAGAGAATTACAACATTAATTCTGACCACAAGCCAACAATCTACACAATTCTCTACGTAATACTCAAACCCATTTCTCAAATACGCATGTAAATTAAACACTACAAAGGTAATTATACATACTAAACGATCCCAGTAATTAAGTATACATACTACAAATAATTACAATTATGATGCCGTAATATTCTGCAAAAATCGAGCAAATAACTTCCTGACCTTTTCGAAGCTTTGTCTTTCCATAGAATCTGCTTCTAAGCTTTACTGTCAAATTACGAGTGGCTCTCTCGGAGTAACCCTATTTGCTCAACCATCTTCCCAGGAGAAACTGACTTTTTGCTTATAGTTCTGAAAGTTTTAATTCGGATCTAAATTGTAATCACACCCTCTATTTCAATTCCGATTGGATGTCGCTGTGACCCGATCTAATCAAACTTAACGGCCAATATCCTTCTCGCTGTCTGTCCACGTGGGGACGGATAAGAACACGCCCCGTTCACCCCGCGGGTTTCTTTTGATCTCTGAACAAACCTTTAACATGTAGGTGTGATACGGCAAGCCTTTGTCCAGTTGGCACGATCTATCGCCTGTGCTGATTCAAGATTTCTGGTTCTGGTTGGCGGGTCACGGTAACCTTGCGTAAGAGATTAACACTAGCCCGCGGCAATGTTTAGACATCAAACACATGGCCGCAGTAATATCCCTACTTATATATATATATATAATGTGATTCTTGCACATACGAAAACATTCTGTTAAATACTGCTGTTCTGGTGGATGCTGCAGAACAAACACCCTATTTTATTTGCTTTTCCCAATATAAATACCCGTCAAAAGTCACATCTAAAAACTTTTGATTTTCTATGTTATTTAATTGAGATCTCCCAGAACAATTATACTGATATCCTTCAACTTCTCTAGTCTTTGCCTTTATCCAATTGTCGTCGTTAGTTTTTCTCTATGCCTAATAGCATTTGTGTTGCTTTCACACCACAGTATAACAGTGGCAACGTCCTGTTGTAAAATTTGTCAAAGGGAATAGATTGTATCACTCGTGGTATATAAGGTTGTGTCATCCTTAGAAAGAACAGTTTCAGTGGCATTCATGTGACGTGCAAAATTAATAGTAAAAAGGAGAAAGAGCAAAGGACCAAGAACAGAGCCTTGAATGATCAACTTTTGGCGTATTGTAAACAAGATATAGCATTGGTCACAGACACACACGGTCGCCTTTCTGTTGGGTAAGAATCACACGAAGCATGAGAATTGTTACTGATTTTGCATGCCTTGAGTTTTCATCAATATTTTATGAACTACTAAATCAAAAGCATTTTAAAAATCAAAATAAAATTGCTTCGATTATTATTCCGCCATCTATAGCAGCACCGTGTCTCAATCAATTTTGTGAGGACAGTGTGAAATCAATGCATTTCTCTGAAACTGGTCGTGATTTATGTACAATATTGCTTTAAAAGTCAGCGAAGAATAAGGGCCATATGTTTGTCAGATAATTTAGATAAAGTTGGCAAATATGATATAGGTGTATATGACATATTGGCTCCTTTCAAATGCTCGTATCAATACTTGTATTTATCAAGCCAGTAATTTTGTATTTATCAAGCCAGTTAATTTATGGGAAAGCAATTTTGTAAAAGGAAGCAATTTTGCCGATAGAGTGAGTATTCTTGTTGAGATTTCGTCACGCCATGTTACTTTAGTGCCAACTAGTTCCTTTAAAAATATCTATAATATCTCGAACACGTTTATAACAAAACTATACTTAACTACAAACATCTTCAATTTTATGTATTGTTACAATTTCACTATAAAGATTTCATCTTTGTCGACACAGACTGTGTAATGGATGTTCTGGTTTTTACCTGTGCACCTAATGCATAGAAGATATACGTTCGTATGTTTCGGTTCAGTCGAACTATTCCGCCATCTGTTATTCCGTTACTATCTTACAGAAAGAAGTACTTTAAATCTCTAGGTTTTCATTGTTGTCTTCTAATGAATTTATTTCATCAGCTGACAATGTTCTCCAATAACCAACAGTACCTACACTATTGTTATATTTGTAATTTTAAGCAGCTAACACAACGAGTGAAGACTTCAGAAAATCTTGGTTTACAATTTTATATTTTCTGACCCATTTCTCTCAAGTTTTTGTTTTATCCTTTGAGGTACCTACAACCATGCTTTCTGATAGAGCATTAAAATTTTGACATAAGAAATTAAAATTGCTTCATATCTGTATTGATGCTATTTGACTTCAATGCATCATCATCGGATAAAGATATTTTACGTTTATACAGCAGTTTTTATCCTAATTGACTAATTATGGTACATTTTTGTCTGTTAAGTACCAGTAGGAAATCCAACCAATCAGGTGTTACCATCCACAGGGCCAATAGGGTAGGAAATCCAACCAAGCAGATGCTGTCATTCACTGTTTTCCAATATTCATACATAATTCTTAGTTGACTTTTCTCTATAGTCTTGCATTCTGTCTTTAGGATCTTTTCAACTTTGTATAAGATATAACTCTTGCTTGAACAACGTGCCATCTAAATCGTCTTCCTTCAAGTTTTATAGTTTGCTAACGAACGGATCACCTAAAATTACTTGCCTGATTTAAATATTCCCTTGTAAAGCTATGAAGGTATCACCTTCCAAAACATAGTTTTGTATTTCGACATACCAACCGTTTCAACTATTTAAAATTTAAGGTTTCCAAATGTATCTATTGTCAGATAACACAATTGACTAGTCCATACTTCTAGATCTGTTTTCGCCCTTTCTTCCTTCAACTTGAGCCATGTCTCTTGCTCTCATCTGTTTGTTAATATAACCAGCAATTACATTTGGAGAATCGTCGAACCCTGAACTTGTTTCAATGTGATGGAAATACTTCTACATTTTAGTATTCGGGGCCCAGATTGGCCGAGTGGTCTAAAGCGCTCACCGTTACTGATCACTGCCATCTCACCTCTGTCTGCGTGGGTTCGAGTCTCGGGTTCGGCCAATGCGGGTATGTGAGAAAGCTTGCCAGTAGCTTCTCGGCCCTAGGGCAAGGCGAACGAGGCCACCGCCTTGGGCCCCGCTTTTTCAGGTGCCCCGCGCTGCTGACGGAAATCAACTCCGAAATGCAATTTTTTGCTTGGGGCACCGCTCATCGCTTGCTGCCTTGGGCCCCGCACATCCTAGGGCCGTTTCTGCAGATTACCATGAGCTATGAATGAACAGAGCAATATATTCAGACTCAGTTTCATTTATTTAAAAACTAACAAAAAATAACACTTTTATCGGTGAAATTAGTAATGATGCATTTTATGTGCAAGAACATTTAGCGCCAAAGTGAATGAAAAGGCAGATTTATATATTCAACGAAATAGTCACGATTGTTCTGGGTTTGTTAGTTTGCTTTTTCGTGGTGGGAGTGGGGTGATTTTTTTTGTTTTTATGGGGTTTTTTAATCCTTTTGGGATTTGTTTTTTTTTTTTGCTTTTTTTTTTTTGTTTCGGGAGATATCATAGTATAGATATTCGATATTCTTTTTTTTACATGTTCATCTACGGTAGTAAATCTATCTCAAGAGAACATGCATTCCATTTATGTTTATATATAAGGAAAAATATAGATCTCTAAAAATTAATGAAGTAAATCATGTACAAAAGATACTTATAGATAATATACATACCCTGGAATCTTTACAACCGGCGTTATAAAATACAGACGCATCGTCGCCTATAACTTGCTCTGCAAAGCACTCCTAAATTGAAACGAACATTTTATCTCCTTTAGTCTTAATTTTGTTAAATATTGGTAAATATAAAGTGTAATAATCTGTATGTATCTTCTAAATGAAAGCAGTGGATTAGTGCATTTTTTTCGAGTGGTTCTACATCTGAATGACATAAATTTTTCGACACATAAGCAATAATTGATTTTTAAATTATTAGGTTTAAAATAATTTTATTTTATTATGCTGAAAGCCAAAATTTATATAAACTCTTACAATTTAAAAAGAATATAACTGATACAACATTGCATTTAAATTCTTTCTTGTCGAGGAGATTTTTTTAAAAATGTTTAATCTCGATGAATGATTTTCAGTTCTACAATTGATAAAAATGTTAGTTGCATAATGAAGAAATAGGCAATAATACATACATGCATACATACATACATACACGCAAACACACTCACACACACACATACATACATACATACATACATACATACATACATACATACATACATATTATGTGATTGAATACGTGCTTACATACATGCATACGTATATTTAATTCAGTAGTACCTGCCCTGCCGTACAGTTGACTGTTCTTACGCAATAACTGAGATCTGTCACCCCTTCGCACATGATGCAGATCAGGGATCCAGAGTCGGCTGAGAAAAATAAAACAAAACATGAATCTTTGTAAATATTTAAGGTGAAGGTAATAAAAAGAAAAATTCGAATATGTCTCTTTTTCTTCTTCTTCTTCTTCTTCTTCTTCTTCTTCTTCTTCTTCTTCTTCTTCTCATTATTATTATTATTATTATTATTATTATTATTATTATTATTATTATTATTATTATTAATGTATTTATTTATTTATTTATTTATCTCTATGAATATTACGGTCCATGGAACTGTTTCACTCAGCATATTCAAATTACAGGTCAGTTGTTAAGGCCCCTGTGATCTGTCCATAACATTATATGGATTGTACTACGTACACAACGCAATGGAGAGATCTAAATGTGAGTAGTGACGGGGGACGATATAGGGTCTATGAAAAATCCAGTCAAAAAGGTGTCGCGACACTATGGGGTCTATGGGAATTTAACATGGGGAATTTTGACATAGGGAATGTATATGACATTGGATTGGGCCTGTTTAGGGTCAGTGGGAATTGGAGAGGGGTGACGTCACGGTACTGGACATTGGCAACAACGTTTCAAATGGCTGACCTCAATTGGGAAGAACAGTGGCAACAATGTTGCAAGAGGCTGACCTGAATACGCACTACTCTAGGTAGGGGCAAATACAATAGACATAAATATATAACACAACCATAGATTGATGAACATCAATCTATCACACATAAAATATAAAATCGACTAAAAAAAATTTAAGCAAGAGAGAGCAAATCTTTTCGAGGCAATGAAGTGGCCCTGAAAAGGGCCTTTAGTTCTTTTTTGTTAACACCATTCCGATAACTTTGCGGGCATCGCAATGATCTTCTTCTCTTCCTCAAACTTCGTCTGACTTCTGGACCGTAGATGAGGACTAGCTTCAGACACCCGTGTCTCTCCACATAGATCTTTCCTTTCCAAACAGTCGTATCGGTGATCTGGATGATTGATGATTTGACATACATGGGTAAGTCCGTACGGAACTGCATCTACGATACGAGAGTAGATGATTCTACGTTTGTCCACATCTTGTGACGACTATAGGTGAAGGGAATGAAGTGAACCGCGGTTATTTATGGTGGAAGAGCGGATAGAAACGGATTGAGATTTTTCACCAATCCCAACACGCGTTACAAAATTCACTCACGGAGCGGAGTCTGTCTTCCGATCCGAACAGAGCTACCTGTGACGTCAAATTCCCTATATAGATGCGCTAGCGTCTCTGCGTAGTGGATATATGCGAAAGAGTTAGGACAAGACGGAAACTAAGAAGATGAATTGGGGTGCACCGGCCGTGAAGACGAGAAGCGATGGTATAGCAGCGGCTACCAAAGTCAACACAGGTCTACTTCCACAAGAGGTCGATTTTAATTGGGATTTAGTGGATTTTCTCTCTTCATCGCAAGAATTTGTTCCGGTACCAGCACCTTCACCACTTTCTCCTTCTTTACCACAGGTCGAGGATTTTAAACAGAGACAGAAAGAAGAATTGGAGAAATTTTTACAGCAGCAGAAAGAAGCAGAACAAGCTTTTCTCCTTCAACAGCAACAGCGAGAAGAAGTAGAGGCAAGAAGGAAACGACAGGAAGAAGAAGCAGAGAAAAAACAAGGACTAAGAGAGGAGGAGAACAGTGAAACTCAAACGGTGACGGTACTTTTGGACATTTTGATAGAGTTAAGGAGCCTGAAACAAATCTATCAGACTTCTTTATTACGACCCAAGAGAAAAAGACCTTCCCGAGCCAAACAGCCTAACCCTGTTACTACGCCTGAGATACCACCCCTAGTGATTTCTACCAAA
>JAECUM010019809.1:0-40110 GCA_016617855.1 Megalonaias nervosa
CTCTTCCAAAAATGTAATATTAAGTACAATTTAGAACATTAAATTCAGGATGTTAAAAATCGATACAATCTATTTAAAATAACAGATAAAAATAACACGTGTAAAGTCCTTACAATAGGATCAGAAATTTAATTTATGAAACGCACTCCTTTAAACATCCCAGGTTTTGGTTTCGAGTGGTACATACCCATATAGTTTACATCAATATACTTTTATCTCATATGGGGCGGAAATGGACACAGAGGACAAGAATGTGTTTCAGTGTCAGCGTGTTCCGTTAAAAAGACCTCTCTAGGACCGACAGTATTTACTGTTATACCCAAATACGTGAATGATTGATGTTCACAAAATCTCTAGCACCTTTAATGTACTGTAATTATTGTAATTAAATCTAAAAATAACTAGACTGTACTGCGTTGTCCTGAATAAACACTTTGTGAAACATATTTGGTTCGAACGTCACAGTGAATAAAACTATGTTTATCCTATAATTGTTATTCTGTTCATCAATGGAAAGCATACAAGTTTTACTCTCGAGTTTTCATCCTGGACAATAAAAGGAAACTTTTCCAAAAGAATGGGTTTATGTGAATGGTAAACATGAAATCTGGTTTTCCTACTAATGTTCAAAACGTGTAATCTCGAAACAAAATGTACATGCTAGAGAAGACCATGACAATTAATTTCGGCGAACAAATCTTGTTCCTTCTTGTAGAAGCGTTGTTAGCGATGTAGTGGCATATATATCTTTTACTCAGAATTTCATGGCAAGCTTGATGAGGCGTATGTAGAAGTCTTTTATTATTTTTTGAATATAGTAGCAGAAATTTCTAATGAAAGGGAATCGTGATACACAGTACTTTCAAAATATCAGTATAACGCATAGCCTGTTGCCATTATGCAAGAATGATAAAACTAATTACATATATAGTCTATGAAATTGCATCATGTTCATATATCATGGTAATTGAAGAAATATTTTAAAAGGGGTGGGGGTGGTGCAAGGATGGCGTTTAAGTAACTTACATGTCAATAACTGTCAATCATGTACCAGTGAATGGTGATTCCAGTGATCCTTTGACCAAAATGTTTAAAGAGCCATGTGTTAACTGTTGTATACCCAACATTGTACTGTTATTCTTGCCTCAATTCTCGCTGACAGAACCAGGACACAAAAGCTGTTTTGGGTACATAAGATGTAGAGATTCACATAAAGATCGGTCTGTCAATTTTTGTCGATGTTCTGCAAAATATTTTGTAGACACTCAGCGGTGCTGTTGAATCACGTACTGCCAAATTTTACAAGAAGATCTTGAATAGGTTGATACCCTAATTTACTAGAAATAATACAATTAGGTCTAGTATAGGAATTCTGAATGGTTGATTTTCCAATAACCAAAACTGTCATTCAGGGAAAAGAACTCGATGACAGTTAATATTCGGACTGTATAGGTTCTAAAAATATATGCCATTAATCTATGATGAACGTTTATTACTCAATGATTTGTCTATTGGGGGCTTTTCTATTCTCCTGTTTTGTAATGTACAGATAACGTTTGGCGCATCTTTGTTCATGTTAGAATGTATCACTCAGTGAGATATTTTCCTACTGTAACTACAATCACAAATTTTTTCCCCTGTATCGATTTAAATATTTTTGAGTTTGGCACATTTATGCACTGAAATAATAAATGCATGTTGACGCCCGATTTTGTTGTCATCAAATAGTACAAAATGAGACTGACAAACCTTGATTATCAGAATCATATCTGAGAGAGAGAGAGAGAGAGAGAGAGAGAGAGAGAGAGGGAGGGAGTGTGTGTCTGTGTGTGTCTGTGTGTGTGTGTGTGTGTGTACGGCACTTTTAACACTTTATTGACTATATAATGCTGATGATTCAGAGCTACGTGGCTTTCCCAGGGACAGCAAGGCAGAAGACTCAGGCTAAATAGCACTCTCGCGACCGTTGGATTAGAAGTGTAATGCTCTACCCTTTAGAATGACCATACTTAGACATATGTATCTTTCATCGGAAATAGAAATAATCGGCTACATGGGAAAATTTTATAAGCATGATTCTATCTGTGTTTCAAAACATACGCTTTTTCTCTCCGTTTTAAACGTCCCTTACGTAATATATACTGGATTTGATGTTCTTAAGTTTGTGGAGTTTATATTTCACATATTTTGCCAATATGACGAACATGCTGGTGGTTAGTTCTTCTGCCTCGGATGCGGTAGGTCGCGAGTTTGAACACCGGGCGAGTGATATCAAAGACTTATTAAAATGGTACTTACAGCTGCCTCGCTTGGCGCTCAACATTAAGGAGTTAGTGTAAGGACTGGTCGGCCTGGTGTCAGGATAATGTGACTGGGTGAAATATGATGACACATATCTACATTATTATGCCCCATTATTTGACATTATAGCGATATGACTAAGATTATTAAAGCTACGTTAAAAATCTAATCATACACACATACACACACTACCTGTTTCATTTATCGCATGTATTAACATCAGCAATAATGGTCTGCTTTTCTCTCGGTGGACTGGATTTAACCGGTGACTGGGTAGGAGAGTTTGGAATCAGTTTGGTAATCCGAGTATGCGTCCACTGCGGTCAATGGTTTACTAATCTATTCCAGGGCAGGATTTTTGTGGATTCTTGTTTGACGTAGATGTCCTAATTGCTAAATTAGTACACTGATAATCGGAGTAATTAATGCTTATCTGCATGCAATCAGCATTCGCAGAAAGTTTAACCGCTTCAGATGCGCTGGCATATTCAATTGCAAACCGTATTAAGTGGAGCTGTGGCTTCCACAAATGTTCTGGCTTCAGGAACTTTGGTGCCTTTCTTGTTTCACGCGTTGGATCTTCTACTTTCCTAATAGGACAGTCTCTAGCGCATGAGAAATGTTCTGCCTGTCAATTCATACAAGGTATTTGCTCTGAGTGGGACGATCATCGTGACCGTCCTGCCCGCATCTGAGACAGTTATCTTCCTGCAGCCATCTTTGTTGTGGCCATGTTTATGGTGGCTAAAACACAGCAAAGTATTACGAACGAAATGTTTAATATGGATACTGAGAAACCCAGCTTTGATCGATATAGGCAAAGTGTCACAATTGAATTATGTAAGTGTTTTTGGGAATCAACGCGATGTTGATCCGTTGAAACTCGTGAGACGTTCTGAGATTGAGATTTTCGAGAATCTTTGCCTGCAGCCATCCAAATCTCTGTCTCTAGGATGAAGAACATCTCTTTATGAGTAAACGATTGGTCATGTAGAGGTTGAAGATCTTAAATAATTACTTTTATCCAATATTTTCTAAATTGTCTCACAAATTTACTAAGTTTATTAACATTTCTTGAAACATCAAACTTTCTGGTTTTCGCTCTCCATCCGAAAGCAACAAATAGGTATCCTGCAAGGGCAAACCTGTCCTCAAAAGTTAGTGTCCTTTCTCCTTGAATATGGTTATTACATAAAATTCAATATTCACAGCAATACCATAAGTTCCACATCTTATGCAGCAAATGTAAAATGGTTCAATGTATTAATTATAATCATTCTCAGACGCATTGGTTTTCAACAAGATCAAGGTTCTGTAATTTTTGAAATCAATCAACAACTGGTCCCTGGAATCCTGAAAATGAGCTTGTTTTATTAACAATCTTACCAGACTATCAATTGGTCTTAAGTCTGTTACAGCGATAGACAAGGTACAATGAATTTTTTGTGCAGGAAAATAACGTCAGACTGTTTAACTGTCTAAAAGCTGCAATAATATGTCAATTTCGTATTTGATGCAAAAGAAGGTTGGTTCCTTCTAGGTTATGTCAATCTGATACATATTGTTTATCTACGCTACAGCAGGAGCGACAAAACTTAGACTTCAAAGGGAACCAATAATTTTGATAAAGCTTCAAGATATTTCTCCATCAGATAATTATACAGAGTTTCACTGATAACATCTTATTTCTACCGCATCACAGAATCGTAAACGTACAGTGAAATTGGAATGCGTTGAGACTAAGAGGTATCTCCGGTTTCAACCTCCTTTAAAACTATGTTTTGGATTTCACATAATCTATACGATTGCACAGTCATCTTTTGCTAATGTATGGAGATATGCGACAGTAATTGCTTTTTACTCATTTGCATCGTTGCCGTAGAAACGGCTAAAAAGTATATGTTTGGTTGACGATCTGGAATCTACAAAATCACTTGTTGTAGTCAGCCGACCCAAAGATGTATAATATAATTCATGTATTTTTGTTTGTGTATTCTGTAGAAAAAAATCAGTGTCCCCACCAATATTATAGTTAGCGTATTTGTGAACATGTGTATCAAAATAGAGTAGAAGCAAGTTATTACGAATTCATGGATATGTCGAAACCCAACTCGTTCGTTGAGGAGGGTGGGGGTGGATGGGTTTTGGCTTCTTATGGTCCATTAGCACAGCAGTATCACACAGAGACAGATAAATAGAAAAACGAGTAATAAATGATTTTGCAGTTAATCATAAAAAATCGATTGAAAGTACGCAAAGAATCCCAACCAACAGGTAATGCAGACAAATCAAATGCTCCTAAATGTATAATCAGGAAAAACTAATGTTCTGGTATAAATCACTTACTTTATCAGTTGTTTAAACAAACTGTACTTTATTAATCAATATTTGTGTCCTTTAGGAAATCTAAAACTATAGACACACGTGCTGTGTCGAAAAACTTTTTCATATTATCTACATGATAGTATCGATCGCGTGTAGGTTGGAGGCCGATACAGTCAAGCAAAGAGATTTTCTGGAAAGGGTTCATTGCAACAGACACACTAGGGTGAATTTCCGTCCTTTACCATGAAGCAATGAGTTATGCGAGTCTGTCCAATTCTAAGACATGCAACAACCACTCCATCCTTACGTACTGTCCTATAGGCAGTATACCACTGACCTAAAGCAGGCTAGACTAGATGAAAATGGTTATGCACGGCACTATTCGATGACGCCTTCAACTTATTAAAAACAAAGATTTAGTACTATATAGTTTAGAGTCTATTATGGCATGCTAAGATAGTAGGTTGGAGCGATAGAAAAGTATTAGAATATAGGTATATAGTTCGCAGTACTTGATAAGAATATTTGCTAAAAAGTTTTTTTTTCCGAATTCCTGTTCTAAACGGACCGAAGTATCGAGAGAGAATTAGAAAAGAACACTGAATTTCGAATAGTTTTCTTTTTAAAATAGCTCAAAGCAAGATTGACTACCTTGATCTCAGCCAAAAGAATCGTTACACCATCATTACAGTGTGATTACCACTAATAAAAGACTGCAGAATACTTTGACCATCATTTGAACCATCAGTGCAAGTTGTGGTGTTGTCTCCATTTTGGAAATGTGTTCTTTACAGGCATTTTGAAAGAAGAAGGATTCGTCTCAGTCAGTCAGTCATCTTTAATTAAAGTCGCTTTCTCCCCTTCGGGCTTGCGCGACTGGTTTATTCCTGCACGGCAGGATGTTTAATTATTCCTGGGGGAAGGAATTAGAGCCTCATCCCCCAGGCACTGCTGCACTCACAGAGTGCTGTTAAATTTAGCCCATGCAGGTCGTGAGACAAAAACTCCCAAACGACCTGCATGTAAGGCTTTCTTGAGTGGGAATGGACCCAACACGCACTCAAGTTAAATCTGAATTTTCAGTCTGTTCTACCGCGTTACCAGTTGTCAACAAAAGCAGAATGAGACGCCAGTCGCGATTGGTCGCGACTATGACGTCACATCGGGACACTTGGTGTTTGGACGAGTGGAAATTGTTCCACATCTCCGTCACGGTACGAGTGTCCGAGTGAGGAAAAGGAGGCAAGGGACCCGGCAGAAGGCGCAAGCGCAACAGAGCCCTGAAACGCCAGTCCGTACTTGTTAAATCAAGTCCATTTAATTATAATGGACATATTAATAAAATCCAGTAATGTGTAAGCCACCTGTGCAATTAACCAAATCAAATACGTTACTAAATTTCGTTATAAAATACATTCAAAGTTAGAATTTAGTGTATAAGGTGTACATAGAAATACCTAAAAAATGCCAATCAG
The DNA here is from genome assembly GCA_016617855.1 of Megalonaias nervosa. Lineage (NCBI taxonomy): Eukaryota > Metazoa > Mollusca > Bivalvia > Unionida > Unionidae > Megalonaias > Megalonaias nervosa. Next base: position 6,102 of record JAECUM010019809.1, read on the forward strand.
TTAAGTCGAAATGACTCGTACATGTTTTGTATCACGCATAAATAAACCAAGAATAAATTTTGATAGTGGCAGCAAAAGGATCAAATCTGAGCCACAATATGAAGATATAATCAAAAATGGTTTTCAAGCCAAAATGAAAACCACTACAGTCACCCAGGCAAAACTGATAGTTGCTCGACCTTTTCATGTCGAGTCCAGGAACGTCCAGACGTGTCCGGATTTGGTCCACACTGGTATTCAGGCTGGCATGTTCTTCATCTGTTGGCCTGACTGTTTTCCTTTATGTAGATTAAATAGAACTCTGTGTTATTTTAGATGTACCGGTGGTATTGAAAGATATATACGTAGGTGGGATTGGAAGAATGTGCTCTTAATTGAGTGGCATATTTTGCTCTGCAAATTATAAAGGTATTTGCCTTTTTGTTTGGGTTATTGAAAACCTAATGAACAGGTAGCAGATGATGAATGTTTAGAAATAAATATCGGCAATATGTTGTTTTAGAGGTAATTATTTAAGTTGGCTTTACAATTAAGACTGAGTTTCGCGTATCATGTCCCAAACATTATTTGCCGAGGAATGAGAATTTATGATGGAGACGTAATTTCTCCACGATTTCCTCTTTAAATCTTTCACTGTGCCAAAACATGCAGTGATTTTTGGAACTTTTGAGCGTCGAACAGTTATTAAATAGTCTCAGTGCCGATCTGCCATATTTTATGGCTTCTGCAGTTTTAAGTGAACCGTGATTTTTCAGGTCGCTTTGGCTTAACACAGTAGTAGGAGTGCAGCATTCTGCGAGTTCATCTAAAACAGTTATAAACAATTCAACCGGGTCAACTACGCCCTTGATATGTTCACTGTACATTCTTTCCGTTTGATAGAAGTACAAACTTTACAACGTTGGTGTGGTGTAATTTCCAGGATGAAATTCATTCATCAGTTCTGGAGATAATGTTTCAAAGTCAAAGTACATGATAAGAAAAGATCCTGAGACACGTGTGTCCCTTAAAATTTTGATACAGAACCAACGGTTCATAGTTTTCCATTATAAAATCAGACTGGAGTTTGACCAAAGCAATATACTGTTTTCAATAAAAGACCATGACCTTGACCTCTCTGAAATAAGAGCATTTAGAACAGCTCTGTCTTTATTCGGTTACTTATTTTTCCAACCAGCGGCAAACAGAAATAACGTGCCCTTTCTTTTTACATTAAGTGCAGGTAGGAAGAGATAAGGATGTCTGATCAGTCTTGTCAGAAGTTTGATTCATAATAGTTGTGCCAGATTGAGATTTGAAGCACTAGTATAAGACTGACATCCTTTCGTACCAAAGAACAGATGAGAGGAAGACTTGCTGTAAAATAAAACTTTGTGAGTCAAGAAATAATCATCAACTTTACGAGCAGTATCTTGCAAAGTTTCCACTGTTTTCTCTTCATGATAGTTCTTGACATCACAATGGATGCAATTCCTGAATTCTTCAATTAATATGAGCTGTCTGGGGTTATCGTAATCTTTATTAACTTTCTTAGCCGAGCACCACATATCAAATAGTTGTTCTTGTTCCTATGAGAATTCGACATAGTTTTTTCCAATTTCTTTACTACAATTCATAAACCTTTTTTCATATGCATCATGTACCAGCTCTTGACCCTTCAATTTACATTTGTAACCACTTCATAACCAGCTCTCTGTTGTACAACAGGAACATGTAAATATCACAAGCTCTGACAATAAGTACACCTTGGAAAAACCAAGTCCAATGTTGTCTTGACCATTTCAAGTTGTTAGCAATTTTTTCAAAGTAAAGAATAGTTTATCCTCTTCTTTTGCATGAAAAGAGGTACTGGCTTGATATTTCATATAACATCAAAACCTTGACTTGTGTGTAAAGGGGGAAGAACGAGATCTGCCTGCCAGTTATAATTTGGTTAATCTATGTTGTATTTCCCTTTCTTCTTCATTTTCTTCTTCTTCTTCTTCTTCTTCTTCTTCTTCTTCTTCTTCTTCTTCTCTCTCTCTCTCTCTCTCTCTCTCTCTCTCTCTCTCTCTCTCTCTCTCTCTCTCTCTCTGCATTTTCATTTCTTTTTCCTTTAAGTCATCTTGAATTTACATTTCCATCATTTCTTTCAGAAACTGAAGATTTCTTAAATCCAGTTTCATCTGATTTCTTTAACTGTATCTGGGGTTTGTTATGGTTGGGGTGGGGTGCTCCCAATGTTTTATTTAAACTATTATAGAAGTCCCACACAGGCTCTATTTTGTTGGAAGCTAAATTTAGTGAAAGATGGATGTAAAGCTCCGAGCCCCCAGTCAGCAATGCCGACGGTTAGATGGTTAAATATACACGAAAGGTTGAATTCAATGAATAACAATATAACAATTCAGTAATCAAACGACTCAAATTTCCAATTACACTCCTTCCTCTCGACCCTTTAATAAGCCTATTACATCACTTGATTAGCAGTGTGAGACTGATTTCCACCTGTCCTTGTATTTCTACTCATCTGTTGTATCCGTTCTCTCTCTTATTTCTCCCACTTCCTTCTCCCCTTCCTCCTCGACTTTTCTCCAAATTCCTTCTCCTCCTCCTCCTCCTCGACTGTCTCTAGACTCCTTCTCCTCCTTCACATTCTGTAGACTCCTTCTCCTTCACTTTCTCTACCACGACTACTCTTCTGTCGAATTCGACTGTCTCGACTACAGTCTCAATTCCGTCTCCAACTCTTGAAGACTCGGGATCCAATGGAACCCACAGTTCTGTATCCCCTAGAAAGCTTCCTGTGAAAACACAAGGACGGTACAATCTTTTCCTTAGCCCTCTCATCTCACACCACACACATCCTATCATCAGATAACGGCTATTAAATTCTTCGGTCACACATTCGTTCACATCGAGATACCCATACGTTCTTGTATGGTACAACAACATCATAATACAGCACGGTATCAATTACTTCTTATACATACATCAATAAATTCCGTCACATCAATACATAGTCCTAATCCCGTTATACTAAACAATATCATAATGATCAGACGCATTCCTTTACTTACAACTCATACAAAGTATGCAAATATTCAAATATCAATGCTCTGATGTATTCATACGTCCATAGTAACTAATCTTACATACTTCAACCATTTCAAATTCACAATTCAAGTATGTGTAAATTCTAACATAACGCATTAATAAATGTGCTGGTTTACTACGAAGTAACCTAATAGCGAATTACAAAATTAATTCTGACCACAAGATAACAATTTACATAATTCCGCCACGCATCTAATACCTCTCTAAGTAGGCTCAAGCTCATTTCTCCAATACGCATGTAAATGAAACCCTACAAAGGTAATTCTACATACTAAACAATCCTAGTAATTAACTATACTTACTACAAATAATTACAATTATGATGCCGTAGTATTCTGCAAAAATAGAGCAAATAACTTACTGACCTTCTCGTAGCATTTTCTTTTCTTAGAATCTACCTCTAAGTTTTGCCGCCAAATTACGAGTGGCTTCGTTCTCGGAGTAAACCCTATTGATCTGCAATCCCTCTAGGCGAATACTAAATTTTCGCTTACGAGTTCTGAAAGTTATCATTCGGCCTGCATTGTAATCACATCCTCTATCTCAATTCCGATTGGATATCGTTGGGAACCAATCCAATCAAACTTAGCAGAAAATGTCCCTCTCGCTGTCTGTCAACGTGGGGACGGATAAGAATACCACGTGGACTTCCTTTCGATCGTTGGATTAATCTTTAAAACATAGGTGTGATAACTGTAAGCCTTTGTTTAGATGGTGCGATATATTGCCTTTGCCTATTCAAGTTTTCCGGTCTACGGCTGGTCACGTAACCTTGCGTAAGAGTTCAACACTAACCCGAGGCAATCTTTAGACATTAAACACATGTCCGCGGTAATATTCCCAAGACAGGTAGATTATAGCTTATACCTGATTTTATAGCTCGGGCTTAGCAAACATGCCACTGTATTTGTTTTCATTTCAAATCAAAACTAGATACAGACGTACCAATCAAAACCATAACATTGGAATCCAAAAGTTCTTTTCCTCCAAATATATGAAATAGTCTTTATCTCTTGCTTCAATAAGGAAGCTTACGCTGTGTTTGCGGCAAGCTCAAGCAACTCGTCCTTTTCCAAAGATTCTAACCCTTCCTGTGTAGTATTTAAAATAAAGTATTCCACCTTAAATGACATTGGGAAAGTTTGCTGGTTTCACTAAAGATTTCTCAGATATCTGAAATTAAAATCTTAATCATGGACAAATAACATTCCAAAACAAGTTTAATTTAAACGTGAAAGACAATTTTTCAACATATGAAATGTTTCAAAGAAATTCTAATCCAGGACGATCCCGTAATTACTGTTACTGCTATATAGTCTTAAACTAAGTAACAGAAAATGAAAAATGAATAAGTTTAGTAATAACAGATCTAAATATTTAAACAACACAGGTAAATTTCCACAATTTCTCCACTCGGTCGACTCATTTAATCTGCCAATTTCATCATCTGATGTGCAACGTGAGAGTGTTTCCACCTGTCCCTGCTACTTTACTCATCTGTATTGTTTCCTTTTCCTTAACTGGTACTCCAGTACCCCTTCCGACCCTCGACTACGCCCTTCACCCTTCCACTTCCTCCACTTCCGTTTTCCGTTCTGCCTTCAAAATTCCGCCTCCGTTATTCTATCCGGTCCCGTGATCTCTGTAACAACTTCTCCCTACTTCGTCACCTTTGGATGGCACTCGGTCCAACCCGAACAACTTCAAAACAGCACCGAAAACTTCTCTGCAAATAATAAGGGACGTATAGTCTAGTCTCCCTTTAGACCGAGACAATCTCACACCCTCACACAACCTTTCATCAGCATAATGGCGATTAAAATCATTAGGTTACTCATACACTCACATCGAAATATTCCATACACGCTTGTACGATAAAATAAGGGTAATAATACAACAACGGTATTAACGATTCCTGATACATACACCAACAACTTCCGTGATATGAGTACACATTTATAATTCTCGATATAGTAACTACCAACATCATAACAATCAGACGCATTCCTTACCTTACAAATTATAAGAGGTACACACATTGTTCAAATACAAATAGGCAAATACTTCAAGATACGTTCATAAGGCCGACAAGCCTAACTCTGTATAGTTCACAACTATATATTTAAATTCAAAATTTAACAAGTATAAGTTCTAACATAACTCATTAATAAATGCAGTAATTCAATACGATGTACACAGCAGCAAAGTACACAATTAATTCCGATCACAGGTTAACAACCTACGTAAATCAATCTTGCATACTACTAAGTTCTCTACAGAAAGTTAAGATAGTTAAATAACGTTAAGATAGTTAAATAACTCAAATATTTAGGTGAGATTAACTCTAATAAAGGTAACTTATACATATCAACATAATTCTAGTAATCAATTTCTACATACTACATATAAACTTACAACTCTCGGTAATGTTCAACAAATTCGGGCGAAGAATTCTTACCTTTAAGAAGCATTTCAAATCTGAATTCCCGCCTTCCCTTTTAAGAATGACGTGCATTTGGAGTACGCCTATTAGAATTCACACCCTAACTTACTATACCTCTACGTTGGTCAAACTCCTGGCGAGTACTGAAGTGATTGTAAAATGACCTGTAGAATAAGGGTCTGCTTCAGACAGGTGCCCCGCCCATATTTCCCTAACTCAACCCTGATTTGATAATGGGGTCTCTTTGAACTGTAGTCTGCCTAGTTTCTCACGCGCATGTCAAATTTCTTTCTTCTGCGGCTAGGTCGTGGAGTGGGTGAGAACAAACAACATCTTTCGGTTTTACCAGTTATTTCGTCCCTTTGAAGATAGCCGCCCCTATGCTCCCTCCAGTGTTGATTCAAGCAGCAGTCTTGCGCAACAAAGGTCAGTCGCCAATGTCGTGGCGACATTCCCCACCCCAGGTTAAGTTGTGTATATAGTAGTAGAAATAAACGAGGATTCTGGCTCAGAGACCCTATTTTTCTCCAAAAAAATACAAAGACGCATTTTTGAGGCCTCAATCGCAACTTTTTTAAACCCACCCTGACCACACCCATCGGGTTAGTGAGACATACCTTACTTTATGGATAAACAAAATTTTATTTGTCAGATTATTTCTAAGTTTAGACAAAATTTATTTTTAAAGTTTAGACAAAATGTCATACGCTATCATCGCCATACGTTTTTGATAATTTTTTCATACCTGCTAACTCTCATCGGGAGAATATCTGTTAACATACTGTCAATAATACGAAACTCGTGTATTAAATCGTACGTATCGTATTTTACACTTCGCAGATAATTTTTTATAAGTGATACTTGCTGTTTTGCATGCATTTGTTTATCTCAAGTCGAGGCTCAAATTTTTTACACGCTGTTGCAAGAGAAACACCAACACCGGATATTATTAACAAAAACGGGTTTTACGATGCTCCGCTCGAAATTATATCAGAGACTGTCATTAGCAGTGGTAAATATGATATTACCCGAAGTATTCTGCTATAGTATTTGTACAATTGTATTACACACCAAAGGTTTTTATGTTAAAACTCGTAATATTGCATTAGTGCGTCCACAATCTGTTTCGGAATTTCCTCTGAAACATGATTGAAATCGATGATCTGTTTTTTCATTATACAATATTTGTTTACAATTTTATATAATGACAAATGTTCTAGTACCAACAATTAAATCAAGAAACTCACGGAACGTATCATTGTTAGGATCAGCTATAGAATCTCTATACTTGTCATAAACATCCGACGAAGTATCTTTATACCGTTCATCTGTTAATATCTCTTCTTTTAACCAACTGTAGGAACCAAACATGCTTCCTACTTCACGTTCATACAAATCTCTTTCATTTACCAAATCATCATATTCTCTTTCTGTTTCATCGATAAACCCGAGTACCAAGCTTATTTGATCCAACGTAAACTTTTTAAGAACAAGATGTTGTCTGATGATTGCGTATGCGACTATGAAATATTTTAGCATTACTTTTCGGAGTATGCCGTTAGTAAATGGTAGAAGAATTATAGAAAGAGCTACTTTAAACAACAGTTTTGCATATGAAGCTCGTAACGTAAGCACTGAAATCGACAACGAAATTATAGACATACTCGATCATCTTCGATCAAAGAGGTTACTAACAACGGGCGAATACGAAATTTTACACAGCGGCTTGGTTGGCTGATGATTTTGTCGGCGTAAATTTTATGCTGCGATAAAAAAATAAAGATGATATTAACAACGTTATTACTTGATTCTTCACAAACGACAAAACGACAGGGCAAATGTTAGTGTGAACTACAATCCGCCTATCCAACTTGATCGACAATTCAAAATCGGGTTAATTTTCGCTTCAGCATGGCATTCGATGGCCAACGTAAAAACAGGCATCAACGACGACTTCACGTTTAATCCAGGCGCATAGACATCATTTAAAATACCGCAAGGCGCTTATAACGTAACAGACCTTAATTAAACGATCAAGGAACTAATCACAACGAACGCCGCCGCCGCTAACAATTTTGAGTTGACGCCAAACTATAACATGCTACGTGCCAGAATTCACGTTAAAAAGTAATTTGATAATCGATTTTTCACCAGCAGCTAGCATTGCGTCAGTGCTCGGATTTAAAAATCAACAATACGGGTCAATTGTAGAACAAACTGTATCCTACGATGGAGACGTCCCAGTTAACATAACACAAGTAAACACAATTTTAATCAATTGTTCTATTGCAGTAGGATCTTACTCAGCCGCGGGTAGCCAAGAACAAACGATCAATAGTTTTTAGCTAGATGTTCCACCAGGATCGCCAATGCAAGTTACTCCTCGACAAATAATATGCTATCCGATTAATCTTGAAAATCAGATAACAAGCATAACGATGCAACAGACAGATCAGTCCGGGCGACAATTAGATCTTAACAACGAAATTGCTACGTATTACTTACATCTTCGCTCGATCACGTGAACAAAGTTAATTTTATAGGGAACATTGAATAACAAGATGAAGCAAAAAAATATTACCGAAGAAAAATTGTGGGTAGATATTTTGGAAACATATTTACAAAGTTAGTTGAAAGTATACCAGGAATCGCGCATAAAGTAGCTCCAATTGCGATTGATGTATCAAAAGGTTTTGAGACAGGGGCAGCAAGCGCTGCTGGCACCGCAGTCGGATAAAAGATCACTGATAAAATTAAAGGCACAATACCTTCAGAATTGCAACCTTCAGCTCAGGAGGTATCACAAGCAATTTCAACTATCGCGCCAACAAAAGATATAAAGCAAGCAATGAGAGCTACAACAAAGAAATTGTTATCACCGCGTGGTGAAGAGGTAATACGCAAACCTGTAAAGAAAACAAGGCAAATAACGCCTGCTGCTTTCGAGTCCAACCCGACGATGAAGTCGTTGCGACAAAGTCTTTGCAATATTATGTGGCGATTACAAATATAATAATGTCAGTTAAAAATTATCTTGATCTTGCCGAAGAATTTTACACCGACGATACAGCAACTGAATTTAAGTATGTTGAGTATCTCGATGAAACCTCAAACGAACCAAATAAAGCTGGCGTTAGAACTTTTAACATCAGATACGAAGATGTGTTTCTATTGCCGCATAAAGCAAGTTCTAACCGCTCTAGGCACTGATATTGCAGCTGGTGCAGAAATTGCACTTGTTAACAACAGTTGAGGCTTGCTTGGAAGTGCTCGATACCAACTGACCAATCAAACCGTAGAAGATATCTCAATGCACTTGCCTATAGCAAGCACAATACTCAACACAGTTTCGTTCAGCGATGATTATTCGAGATCGGCGACCACAAATATGATGTGGTTTAAAGATACTGCATTTTGGGACATCTGTTTCAAGCGAGTTTCGTACTGGTACTGTGCTCCAGATGCAGATAACAGTAATCTAATCGGAGATGCAACTGCTGCTGATGCTGCGGGAATTGGTGCTGCAATAAGACTGGTGGTCACAAATATACGACAACGGCAATATAATGAAGGATTTGCTAAACGAAAAGCGTTTACCGCAGAATCTCATCAAATTACAATGATGTTGCCGCCGAGCATAATCTTTGGGTTTTGCCGAGATAGCAACAAAGTTTTTCGTGGACTAAAATATACACTTGTTCTCGATCGTGCAGAACAAAATGATTGTATAATACATGCTGCTGGAGTAGCTGAAGGACAATTTGCGATTACAAGATTGGCCCTGTTAATGCCACTAGTTGTTCCATCGGTAAGTAAATAAATAGAACTTGAATCAATGTTGACCACATACACAAAAAAAAAAATATTTCCAGCAAAACAAGATATATCAAATCGCAATTCTAAATAGAACAGGTTACACCTGGCGCATTACAACTGCAACGCCGTATTTGATAACGCTGATGACAGATGAATATTTGCTAGAATAAATTCTAAACAATATCCCGAACGAGCAATCGAATGCAACTTTGCCATGGACGTCACCAGAAACGTATCTCGGTCATATATGTACTTGATGGAAGCAATGCAAAAATATCAAGACGTGGATAGTGGATCTCAAATATCAATCGAAGAATTTTGAGCACTATACCCAATCTTTTATTTTGACGTATCAAAACATTCCGAACGACCTATCGGTTCAACTGCTGATACTGAAGTTACTTGAACGCTTGGCGTACTGCCAGATGAACCGTATAACGTATATGCGTTAGTTGCCAGTGATAGATTCTTGCCAATTGACGCAACCAAAGGAAGGAAAACTGTAAAAGTGTGAACGTGACGATAATATTGTGTGACAAACAAGTATAATGACAACCAAATATATTTCCAATGAAATATACCTGACTCATGGTCAAAGTTTAAAAATTATCAACAGCAATAGCTAAACGCCGTTCTGTTTCTATAAAGGTATCTTCGACGAAAAAGTCGTTCGCTAGTGATAATAAAACAACAATCAAACTTGATAAAGGAAAACCGTTTATTCTTAACCTGTCTGTTACGTGGGTAACAGCGATGGCCAACCCTTATGCGATCGACGGCGGTTTTCTTGCACCAGCATTTGCAACGATAGACAGAACTGTTGTACCAAAACTAATACCTGTACTAGGGACATCAGAAGCAGTATCAGGAGCAACTAAAAAGGCGGTGGCGGGAGACGGTATCATACAAATCGTGTAGCACTATAGTTTTATGTGACAATAAAAAAAAAAAAATGACAACCACGAAACGGTCAACGATAAAGCGCGGTGGCGGGCGTCAGCGCCTGTGCTTGTAAAAAATAAAAAAGACAAACACAGAAAAGAGGACAACACAAAAAATGAAACAAGGAGGAATTATTCCTTTTGCTCCACTTTTGGCAGGGCTAGCAGGCAGTCTACTGCCAAATCTGTTGGGAATCCGTCTGATGTTGCCGGGAACCAGACCTTGACGCGGGCGCCAGCGGCTGCATTAAGTAATTTTAAAATATTAGACAAACTAAAATCGGTGAATGGATTTCACAGAGTATATTCCAAAGTTGAATTATCTAGTGCACCTGCAGGCAGATCGTGTATAATAAACATACAAGATTTCAATGATGGATCCGGCACTCACTAGGTAGCTGTTTACAATGACAATTATTTTGATTCGTTTGGACTTCCTCCAAGTGATGTCATCAAGAAATATATCAGCAGAACGCCAGCGTTCCGAAAACACAAATAAAATAAATTATTCTTCTAACCAACTACAACCAGTGTGAACGTCTGCTTGTGGGTAATATTGTAGTATGTTTGTCCCGAAGATGTCAAAAGATCCTAACTTTTTAAAGTTTATTTTGCAATTTGATAGGTACCCGAGTAAGAAAAATGATAACCTGGCGATTAATTTCGCCTAACGTGCTTTGCACGTCACGATTAATTTTGTGTGATAATCAAATATAAAAAGCCGCAGTCATCAACAACATATTACCTCAAATGCAAAACTAAAACGTCTAAAACGGACGAGAGAACAGAAAAAAAAAACAAAAACCAACAGAATCATGTTAAAAAGTATCTATGATGTTTGTGGTAAAAGAAAAGTATGTTCCTGGCAATGCCAGGCAAACAAGTAGCGGAGACACCGGCAACGACTTCTTCGTCGGGATCTGAAATAATTCCACTGACAACAGACGGAGGTGTTGTTGTCGATGATTAAAAAATAAATGAATGAAAAGTGCGACACAACAACGAAGTTGTTGCAATTGTGATTGCGACAAAGATCTTTGTATCGAACAAGATAAAATTGTTACGTATTGCTAATCCTGCAACAGCCGTGAAGTAATCGGCAGCCGCATTGACATCCACAAACTTATCGGTAAATTACCGAAACCAAAAGGAGGTTGGACATTGCCTGGCCACAGTATTGATAAAATTGGAAATAGAAAGTACGTCACCAAATTTGATCTTCTGAAAGGATTTGTTCGAATAGCCATTGCTCTTATTAAACTAACACCTTCATCAAGCGCGTATGTAAAATCATCAAACCCATTAATTTTTTAACCAAAATCGCGAGGTAAAAATTTTGCTTTGTTTTTGTTAATTTATTATTGTCCAGCAACACGGCATACATTTTACTGCGCAAATCAATAAAGTATTTGATAATGAGCGAGTTCATTTCGTCTTTAAACTTACCAATAACTTTTTTGTTTGTGTCATCGTGAAATTTCTTATCGCGAGGATAATCGGAAAGATCAAACAGATGTCGGTTATCAAAGGCATCCTGATAGACATCCTCACACTCTATTTCATAAACAAGCGAGTCAGTATCGGTAAACAATAATTTACTTGACGGCCACTGCTTCTTAACAAAATTGTAATGAAAATCGTACATGAGCCATTTTTACAAATCTAACACGGCAGTTCCAACGTAAATCGGCTTATTCAGTTTTAAATTTGTTTTTCTTCGCCGTAACGCGACAACGTTTTCATTAAACATTTTCATGCTGACAAAATCATCGTCTGCCACGAGTTTGTTTCGGTGGTTGATATCATTAACTACCTTGATGTTTACTCGCTTTCTATTATTTTCCATCGTCTTTCCAAAGACAGGATTGTTCATAAGCTTAAAGAAGTTTTTCTCTAAATTAGCTTTTGCTACAACTCTCCTCGAAGTGTTTGAGCTAATATTACCTCTCATCCACAGTGACTGATTGAATTGTAACACACGATGAACTTTCCTCAACACAAGATCAGTATCAACTGCTTGTTTAAGAACTTTGTATTGCACAACATAATTTATCTTGTCAAGTAAATTTTTGTGACGAGTTTACTTACCATATACTTTTTTCGATGATGCAATTGCTTGTTGTTTCATTGACAACAAACTATAGTCGATTATTCAGCACAGAACGGATAATCGTTGTGTAAATCATGCAACGAAGCAGGATAATCGAGATCAACTTCAACAAAATACGAAACATCGTCAGGTATTTTTTTTTTCTGTCTCCGCTAAAAGTTGGTCATGTGTAATCCAACGAAATCCACCATAAGGCATTGGTTCTAACATTCCCCATTCAAACAAATTATTTGCGTCTTTGTAAATAATATACTTTGATGGAAGCTCAGGATTATAATTTTTCATTTTTTTGTTGTTTGCTTCCGAATATATTTTTGTTATAAAACTAACACTGCCACGGATACTTTTTACGATAAAGTTAAACATGCCAACATCTGTTAGTAATTCTACTTCTACCTTTGCTGAACTTTAGCAGAACATCCCACTACAGACCTGGATCAGAGTAATACCAACAAGGATCTAGTCCGTAATTGTTATAGCTCACTTTTCTAAAACTCTCAAATACCTCAGCTAGCAATAGTACATCCGTTTTCAAATACAAACATGATAATCGCCAAATGTCTTGCAATCAAATTCTTTCCAAATATCTTGCGCATATTTATACTAGTCATCGGTTATATTTTCGTTTTTAAGCTGCGAATAAAATTTATCTTTATCAGGTAAAGAGGTTTCATCAAATTTACTCCAATCATCGAGATACTCGTATGGAAATACCCCTTTATTGTTAACAAGCTTGCCTTATCACCAAAACAATCTCGTAGGTTATTAAACTCACTACATCCTTTCACCAGCTCATCTAACGATGCTGCCATAAACTGTAGGCTGTCGATAAAATGCAACTTACCTAAAGTAACCGACATATACTTTTCAAAATTATTTGGAATACACTTGATCACGTTCTCAAGTTTTAAACGAAACTTTCTTTCAGGATCACCAAAAGCTTCTACGATAATATGACTGTCATATCCTCGGAAATTGTGAAGAACACCTGGAATAAAAATCTGGAGCATGAAACTTTAGATTACACTTCTCGTGAGCCGCTCCACAATATTTTCCGGTCAAATGACAATGATCACACACTTTTTGTTATCAGGCACAGGCGATGCATGTGTATCAAACGCCCGTTCACAAATATTACAAAATTCTGCTTGCTTGTGATCAATTTCCTGCTGGACCGTTAATTTTACCATTGGAACGATTCTTCTTAAAACATTTGAAATAGCATCGACTTCGCTAATTAACTGCTTGAGAAGCCAAACAGTTGGATTAGGACGACGATATATTTTAATCGGTCTGGATAAACTCGGTCCAACGTAACAAACTAACTTGTACACGACTCCGCATGGAACATGGTTTTGAGTTTTTCTTGTACTAGACTTGTTAGGATTATTTTCTACACCAAGTACAGGCTGACGAAAACACTCCAAATCAGCGTAAATAACGAAAGTGAGTTTGTAAACAGCGATAACAAAACTGTTTTTTGTTTTTATATTTGTTGTATTGTCCTCCAACAAGCCTGTTAAAGTTTTTGATCCATACGCAATGATTGTTGTAAAACAGCAAGTTTATTGTTGATTGTGAGGCTGTTTCAGAAATATATCTCGGATAGATGTTTTCACGCTCGTAAAGACCAAATACGTTAACAGAAATATTATTTGCTTTTTAAACTTTGGCATTTGACTTTCAGCAACGGGAACGTCAATACCAGTAAAATTTAATTTTGAAACATAACTTAACTACTTGTCAACAAGATCAGCGTTTTCTTCTGCTGAAAACATCGCAAAAAGAATGGCCTACTGGAAGCATTTTTTATCAAAGTTTTTGACGGTAATGCAGCACTTTTTGTTTTTTATTTTCTGCGGCAGGTCAATGTATGAACTACCCCGTAATACGTTATATTTCATCGTATGAAACAAAATTTCAGTAATCATCTCAAACTTCCAACCTGAACCTGATTCGGTGAATTCTTATATTTTTTTCCAAATTACTTGGTGTATTTTATCAGCTAGCAAAGCAAGATTAGTTCCAGGCAAAACACGCTTGGATTTTGCGTTAATAAAAGGATTTGCAACTTCTTCGCGGGCGTCGTCGTTAACATCATCTCCAGAAAAATATAATTTTGAAAACATAACGTGGTACTGCACTAGGATCTTGAAATTTTTGTGCAAATCAAGTTCACGTTTCATGGTTGGTTCTAGCAGATGAAAAAGATTCGTTGAGGTAAAGTTGACAAGTACAGGTAATTTATTACATCGATATCTATTGTCAAATCCAGTAAAAGCGGTAGCAATTTTTGTAGACTCTCCTATAAGGCTCTTTTTCGCGATATCACGTAACTTTAGCATTGTATTATATTATGTTTGACCAATGTCTAATTGCGTTGTAAAAATACGTACAATTAGAGATGACAATTGTTTATAACAATAATGACACAAAATTTAATGGTAAGCGCAAACGAGCATGATTATTATTATGTCCATCCCAAATACAACTTGTAGGCGAGAAATATGTTAGGGTCAGTGATACACATCAAATACGACCAACAATTTGGCAAAGGTACTCCGGCGGGTTATGAGATTAGCGTAAAATCAGAAGGAGACACAACGCGAACAGAAATGTTCAGGAAAGATTTTATCTACTCGTTGTTTTGCGGAGATACTCCAGAAGGAAAACGAGTTTACAGAGTTAATGGTTCGGTAACTGATGATAACATTGCAAATCTTGGTTTACAAGATGAATATCAACCTCATCCGGTGTTTAATCTTTACAAAGCCTCCGATCAAGGAATTATTCGAAATATCCAAACAAACAAATAATAGGTAGATTATAAAACACTGGCTATCTTATGATAAATATACGAGGAACAAAAACAGATTCTGTTAATTATCCTTCTCATCGCTTTGTGGTTGAAGTTTTTAATGGGACAATCCCGCAAGGTATGGTTATCAACCATGTCGATAATATCAGAACTGACAATCGCTTGGAGAACTTGGAGCTAGTTACCCAACAAGAAAATGTTAATAAAGGTAAAGGAGGAGGAATAAATTTCAAATGAAACCAGTTGTTTCGTTCGATCTTGAAAAAGAAGAAGAAATAGATTTTCCTTCAATATCAGCTGCGGCGAGATATTTTAACATTTCTCCAATGTCAATAAAGTTTGTTGCTGATAGAGTTTACAGATCAGCATATTCAAAAAAATGCAATACTTAAATCGTATTCCGATACGATGACAACTAAACATTTTGCAGGATTCTGTCTAGTTCTTCTTTGGTGATACAATTATGGCACCACAGCATTATCAAATCCCCATCGTTAACAACGTCAATAACCATACCATCTCGTATTTTTATTTTTTCTGCCGCTGTAAGAAGAATTTTGTCATTGTATCCGCTTTGAATCTGTTTTTGTCACACTGTTCACCTTCCTGTAATCAGTGCACATACGGAAAGTTTTATCCGGTTTCGGAACAAGTATACATGGTGAACTCCAGTCACTTTTACTGGGCTCTATGAAATCGTTCTCCAGCAAATACTGAATTTCCTTTTTCAAGCATTCCTGCTTGAGAATGTTCATCCTGTATGGGTGTTGTTTCATGGGTTTTGAATCTACAATTTCAACGTCATGAAAAATTTTGTTTGTCCTCGTAGGAATATCTGGAAACAAGTGCTCATATTCTAATAATAACTGCTTAAGTTCATTCCTTTCTTGTTGTTGCAAATGCAAAAGTTTCCGGTCCAGAATTTTCATAATTTCCGAATTCTGAAGATTTGTTTTTCCAAGACCCACTGAGTCCGATTGAATTTCTTCACTTAAATCCTCAGTTAGTGGGACAGGTACAACTAAATTAATTGAATGATTTACTTGGCTATCTCGCTCAATATACTAGTACTCCATTAATTTATTTAGATCAGAGTACTACTATTATAATTTAACTCATTCATTTTCGTCTTTACTTTGTAAGGGCCGTAAAATCTAATTTGAAGAAAATTTTGAAGAATGAGCAAGAGAGAATGAACTCTATTACAAAACTCAAACGTTTGCTCAATTAAAGTTCCGTAAAACCATAGTTTCACTTTTGACTTGAATTGCTGAGTGCCAATTTGAAGCATAACAAGCTGGAAAAGTCCAGACATAAAATTTGACCCTTGATCCGATTGGACAGATTTGGAAAGGCCAAATTGAGTAAAAAAAAAAAATTAAAAATAAAAAATAAAAAAATAAAAAAAAACTTTATCAAAGCTTTTACTATGGGTTTGGTTTTAATATTCCTCAAAGGAATTACCTCTGGGAATCTTGTTGACGCACACATGATGGTCAACAAATATTGGTTGCCTGACTTGGTCTTAGGTAAGGGACCAACACAATCTACCGTAATTCTACTAAATGGTTCGTCAAATGCAGGAATTTGTTGCAGATGAGCCTTAGGTATCTTCTGATTGGTTGTTCCTACCATTTGACAAGTATGACAAGATCTACAAAATTTACAAACATCACTTTTGATTTTTGGCCAATAAAAGTGAGTCAAGATCTTGTGATAAGTTTTATTTATCCCTAAATGACCAGCCAGAGAATTTTCATGCGCCAAACTAAGTATTTCCTGTCTGTAAGATTTTGGAACTACAATCTGATAGTTCACTGACCACTTGTCACTAGCAGGTACCTCGGGAGGTCTCCATTTTCTCATAAGAATTCCATTTTTAATGAAATAACAGACAGGTACTTCAGTGGCTTCAGTTTCACTAATGGCCCTCTGAAACAAACAGGAGATCTCAGAATCTTTTTCCTGTTCCACGACAAGTGATTGTCGTTTATCACCCTGATTAGATAAAAGATATTGAGTATTTAAAAGAGGATCAATACCTTTTGATTGATCCAAATTAGGAGTGAAAGTGACCTCATCAAATGCCTGACCAATACATGTGTCAGCTAAAGGAATATTTTCCTTATCAAAATCATTCTCAAGAACTTTCTTTGCCATAGCTCTGGAAACTGCACAAGCTGGGTATAAATCAGAGTATTCTTTTTCAATAGGATCAACTTTCTGATCCAAAGAAGGCTTGTCAGTTACAAGTGGATTAACCACAACCTTGTCTCCAGCTAGGTCGTTGCCTAGCAACAAATGAATGCCCTCAACTGGTAAAGTAGACACTATACCGACTGTCACAGGTCCTGAAACTAAGTCTGATGACAAATTTACAGAATGGAGAGGAACATTAACAAAGCCGCACTCTACTCCCTGAATGAGAACACTCTCATTAGAACAGGACTTCTCAGAAAGAGGCAAAGTACCTGATAATAAAAGACTCTGAGAAGCTCCTGTATCCCTTAAAAGTTTAATAGGGATAGGATTGGCCAGAGGCCTAGAAGAGTACCATCTATCAAATCGTTGTGCTTTTTCCCATGCAAATTCGACATAGGTCTGGTCAGTTGGTTTGTTAGAATTCCTGATTTTTTGCCGATAAGCCTCGGGGACTAAATCATAACCCTTCAAAATACAGTCCTTATCCACGTCATAGTCAGCAGTTAGCTCTAGTGACAGTGAAATGTAAATATTACGAGCTCTACCACTAAGCACACATTGTAATAATAGAGTCCAGTACTCCATTGGCCACTTCAAATTTTCAGCAACCTTTTCAAAATAACGAAAATAGCTGTCTATTTCGATTTCCAGAAAAGGGGGTACTAACTTGATATCTTTGTAAACGTCAAAAGTAGAGGAGTGTTTTCCTTTTGCCAGCTCTAAATCTTTTAACTTAATTTGAAATTTCCTTTCATCCTTCTCTCTTTGTATCTGCCATTGCATTATACTATCTGCTTTTTCTTTCTCAAATTGCATTTGTCTTCCATCTTTCTCTTTCTGAAACTGCATTTGTCTTACTTCCGTTTCTCTTCCATTTGTATCTTTTCTATCTGAAACTGAACCTGTCTTATCTCTGATTCCAACTTTTTTAGCTGGACTTCCATTTTCAAAAGGTAAAAACACTCCTGGGTAAAGTTCAGAAAATTCTCTACTTTTGATGATATTATGAAAAAAGCCTGTTGTTTTCACTACAGATTTCAAACAAAATGTAAAATAGTACTTGGGATTTAAAACCTAGGGGAATTTAAATTTCAAAAAAAAAATTTCCGAACTATTTTAGCCAAAATTCATATATCCAAGGACGAGCACCCCAATTGTCTCTTGTTACCTGTAGGCTCGTACAAAAGTAACAAAACAAAAGGGTGAGGCCAACAAGTTTTGTAAATTTAACAAAAACGATTTATTTCCCTAGTAAACAATGTAAAAATAGGAAATAGGACTCACGGTTTGTGAATATAATCCAAAATCTAATCCTAGGATTGAAAAATATAAGTCCTATCACTAAACAGTTCTAATTGAATCAGGTTCGAATCTCGATGAAATTCTAATATGGAAGGTGTTGACGTCAGATGAGGTCGTCGTACTGATGGCAACAAATCCTCGTTGAATCACAGTTTATAATGTTTCCGTTTAGAATTCCAGAATAAATTTCCACTGAACAACTTTCTTCCAGAACGTTTATAAATATGAAGCGCTTGTTTAGTTTTCTAGAGAATAAATTATTAAATTCCAAAAAAGTAGATGAACTTCAAAACAATCTGACATCAACAATAGAAATACCTGGTACCCTCAAGGTGTAAGATACGACTGGCTGAAAAACTCTGAGAATGAGCATTAAAACCCCAATTTTAGATCACATGGTGGCCCACGTGGTCACCCAGATGGAACAAAGCAATAAAAGCGTACAGCCGATAGACACGTAAGCCTTAACGAATCTTACTATAAGATTCAATAAAAAAAAAGTTGTTTACAAATTTGAGCTATCACGCAAGCAGAAAATGACCTTGGTAATAGCCAGTCCATTTCACTTAATGTTTACAAGATCTATGAACCAGGGTGAGCTAAAAATAGTACTGTAGTAACCGTACATTCTAATCAGGTCAAGTTAATTTTCGGAAAAGAGATTCAAATCCAATGAAAATTATCATTACAATAAAGTGTAATGAAACAAACAAAAAAAATAAAATAAAAAAGAAAACTAACACACAAGTAATTAAATTACATATTCGTAACAGTATGTATGTATGTATGTATGTATGTATCTATGTATCTATGTATGCATGCATGCATGCATGTATGTATGTATGTATGTATGTATGTATGTATGTATGTATGTATTTATGTATGTATGTATGTATGGATGTATGTATGTATGCATATGTATGTATGTTTGTATGTATGTATGTATGTATGTATGTATGTATGTATGTATGTATGTATGTATATAAGCAATTCTATTGTCTCTGCGTGTTACGTTGACAGTGCAGGTCTTAACACGATGTTATCCTTGACTAAAGCATAGCTGGTTGGTTGGTTTGACTTAACTTTTAATATTATGGGCTATATCATCTCGAGAAAATGGGAGCTAATTGCCTTTCCCATAGATAGACTGATGTAGTCGATTTGGGATGGCCTTAACGGGTATCGAACCAACTACCATCGTATTACAAGTCTGTCAATGTACTAAATAAGACATACCGCCGCTACTCCGTTTGATCAAGGCAAAAGTAATATCGGAACAAAAGAAGAAACACTTTAAAAGATTCGTTCATCTACGTTTTATTTGTTTTTGAAATCCAGAAATACTGTGTCATAGGACATTCATAGGACATAAGTAACAACGTCTTCCATCGAACTATTTTCATCTTTAGCAGAAAGAGCCTTGTTAAATGATGTATTCGTTTGTGTTGTTATTGCGTAAACATATACAATACGGTTTTCGCCCCAAAACGATCAAATACCATACAGATCCAACAGCGAGAATCCCACGATTTTGATAGCAATCATTTGATTATCATGTAAAGTAGATGAATTTTGTTGAGTATGACAAGTATGACGTTACGTGTATGACGTTACGTGCTACACTTTGATTTACTGCATAAAGAATATCCAAAACAAGTAATAATCATCTATTGAGGTTCTTACGAATGGTTTAAGGTTACCAACATAACTGCAGTTTTAAATTATATAAGGAAAACGTAGCAATAAGTTCTGTTTTCATAATTTAAAAAAGAAATACGCATCCAACTGAGACAATGATGAATGAGTTTGATCTTGATCCTGCATGTAGCGTGGGTTCAATTCCATGAACAACCAACAAATCAAAAAATCATTTTTAACTTGGCACAGATCACAGATTCAAAAATCATTGTTGCATACCAAGTTTTGTATGAATGATCAAAATTTGCAACAAAAAGAGCTTCAAAATGTAACAATTGATTTCCGTTAGCATTATGACTAATGAAAAGTTTTAGATAATGGAGTCATTTCCCTTGAGTAAACATTTAAATTCCATTTCCGCCTAAAACGTTTTAGAAAACTTCTTTGAAATCGTTCATTTTGGTCTGATGGCAGAAAATAACAAGACAATGAGCAGTATTATGCATTCAAATGCAGAAAACTATTCACACACACACACACACACACACACACACACACACACACACACACACACACACACACACATATATATATGTATATATATATATATATATATATATATATATATATATATATATATATATAAGGTATATATATATATATATATAAGTATGTTCTCAGATATTTTTTTTTCCCCTTATACATATTTGTACAAGTAAGTTTCATAGTTTTCATTATCTCAGTCATTTTTGGGAAGGATGCACATATAAAGGTTAATGAAAGTATTGCTATCTACCTTTTACAAAAATTGAAAAGTTATAGGGCATCCTTTTCATAACTTACAGCAGTCTCTCAATAACACGACTCTTTAATTTACAAACCCGTTGTCTATGAAGATTTTATTATAAATCCTTCTAATATTAATTATCAAAATGAACCACCAACTCGCCGACTCTGTCGCGTAGACCGTAGATCATGCTTCGATTCGTGACTGTCTAGATACCAACAAGCTCGTCAGTGAAGCCTGTACCGTCATGCCCGAGAGAGCGGAGCGTAATCGACAAATCAGTATAGTGAGCAAATCATAATACCGTGCTTTTGCAAAACAAGTGATCAGTTCCATTATATTCGTACATAGTGACCAATTTGGCGTCTGTGTAAGTGTCGGTAAGTACGTTCGCACGTCCTTCCAAACAAAAGTCAATCATACATACGGGACACAGGAATATAACAAACAAAAAGTGTTTGTCACGTTTGTCACGCTTGTTTGCTCAGTGTAACATATTGCCAAACTTTAATATGGAAGCAAGGTGGGTCTAGGGAGATACCAGCCTAAATTAATTAAATTCATTCCCTAGGAGCCGATATCAGAACCCTTATCTCACAATATACAGTAAATGTTCACGGGCATATACTAAACAGCCTGTACTGCAACGAAAGTTGCCAAGAAAAGGGAAAAAAACTCACATTTCCTTTAAATTTATTCAGCAGGGATATCTCTCACTGACATCTATCTGATAATACAACTGCCCCATCCATTCTCTTTTGATGATGACTTTATCAAAGGACCTAGCCAAAAATATGTCCAGTAATGTTCATAAAACAATATGGAGAAATGACATTCATTTATATAATGAAATATGTTGTATTTGTTTTCAGTTTTGCACAGAAGAATAACTATGACATGTACTGTATATACCAGCTTCTTAGTCGAATCATTAGCTGAAGCAACATGCGCCGGTAGATCTTGCACATGAAATGCATAACATAAATAACTGCAGGTATTGTAGACGTAATTTGAAAAGAATTGTGTGTTGGCGACAGATCTAGCAAAAACAAACATTATCAGAAAGAAAAGGCCGGAAATAAGACGCATCTTCTCTCTTTTAATTCATTATCTCACCTTCCTGGCTTTTGTTGTTCATCGTGCTTTCGGTTTTTATCAGGACAAAGAATCATGTTACCTTAAACCTAAAAGTTATTGCCTTCATTACTTGAATTTATCAGATGCGATATGCATATATTTTGACGAAAATAAATCTCGGGCACAACTTGATAATTTGCTTAAACTTTTAGCTTTAAAACTATTCATGCAAGTAAGTAGAGTTTATTTTGAAGTTAGATTAGAATATTCCAGGCGAAGTAAGTCAGAGAAAAAAGAAAGTTTTGCAGTTGCATGATATCAAAGCGGTATAATCGTTTGGAATCCAAGAATGGCACTTCTGAACAATTGACTGGAATAACGATTTTGTTGACATGTTTATGTTCTCAACCATTGAAACCAAAGGAATCGTGCTACAATTTTCACTAATTTCATGGATTTCGGCTTCTCTTAAAAGCGATTAAATGAATTGATGATTATGCATGTAAATAATTTGTCTTATGCATATCTCTGTAGGTACTGTTTGACTGTTCGCCTCACCATAGTCTGAATGATCTAGGCAAATGTAGTTATTTATCATTCAAAGACGACAGCAACGTTACCTAGGGAGTCATCACAACATTATGTTGGATGAATCCACTTGCTATGAGCCATATCAAATTGCTAACTTCGTCTGCGTGTAATTTTTGATAGTGATCCCACTATATAATTAAAATAAGGAGTAGTTATTTACTGCTTTCCTCAGTACCACTATTTTATTCCTTAAGGTTTGCAAGAAGAAAAAAAAAAAAACGCGTGATCCATCCGAATAGTTTACACAGGTATGCAAGCCTGAGGCAGCTAATTAATAACGTTTTGTGCACCACGCATGCCCTTTCAGCATACCAGTTATTCAAAGTAAAGAACCACATCCTCATATTAACAAGTCCTGAAGGAACAAACGACGCTTTCTTAAATTAATCCCGGATTTATAGTTCTGCTTCTACCGACATATATACATACATTTTAACAATGCCTCATTTGTAACAGTATGAGAGTGGGTGGGATTATACTAAGGGAAACACATTTCAAGAGCTTGCGAATGACATGCTTATTTATGAGACAAAAAACGAATTCTGACACTCTAAATTAACAACCTTACAAGTCTCTCTCTCTCTCTCTCTCTCTCTCTCTCGTAAACTCCCTCCCATCGCAACTGGCACTTTTTACGTACTGCAGTCAGCAGAAAGCTAAACTGTAAAACAGTAAACTACCTTGAATAACGCTGAACGCGGCAATGAAATTAAATCAACGTTTATGCTCATATATAATACTGAAGGTATTTTCATGCACACAATCCCGTGACGTCAACAGATATTTGATTCAGACGTACAACCGCGCATCACGGTACTGTGAACAGATTTCCACGATACCGTTTTTATTAATAAATTAAAACCATATTAGTCAGTCCCTCATTATAGAAATGGGTTTTTACCGCATTGAAATAGGCTCATTCTTCTGCATTCTTCACGTACCTTTTAATCATGAAACTCCTTAATGTTTGCTTGTACTGGCGATCCAATAAGCTTAATACTGTGAGGCAGGGTGCGTGTACTGGAAGTAATATATGGGGGCGATATGGCCCCACGTAGACCGTAATGTTAAAAACAGGTCCCGGCACTATAGCCCCAAAATGTATAGCCCCACGTAGACCGTAATGTTAAAAACAGGTCCCGGCACTATAGCCCCAAAATGTATAGCCCCACGTAGACCGTAATGTTAAAAACAGGTCCCGGCACTATAGCCCCAAAATGTATAGCCCCACGTAGACCTCTATGGTAAAAAAGTGTCCCGGCACTATAGCCCCAAAATTTATAGCATCACTTAGACTTCTATGTTAAATTTGGTCGTTTGTACCGTAGCCTCAAGATTTATAGCCTCACGTAGGCTTCTGTGGTAAAAGAGGTGGTTTGTACTTTGGGACAATAGGAATTTAACATGGGAATGTCAACTGGAGGTCAATAGAAATTGAACAGGGGTAACGTCATGGGGTTTATAGGGTCAAAACTATTTATAGGGTGAAATGTATTTATAGGACAAAGGGTTGATAGGGACAAACATAGACATACAGAAACAAACAAATACACATCTAAACACACATAAAAGGGACAGAGATGTTTCAAAGAAAGACTCACAGACAGAATAGAGACTCCAAAAAGAAAAGTCTATTGTATGGGTACAAACATTTATTCAAATATATACATGGGCTCAACGGCCTGTGCTTTGGTTTAAGCACTGTCCATTTAATACATACAAGTTATCTATTTCTTAGTTCTAGAAACTACTTTTAAAAATTAAAGTTCATGCCTTCAAAAAACATATACAACGTATATATATTTCATAAAAGAGTGACATTTTTCATACTATAATTAATGTCCATTTTTCAGAAAAAGCTTAAACAAGAAACAAACGATCCAACTGGACAAATTTTGTGCTTTTCATTTTATCAGTCACGCACGTTGTTTTTAAATCTGGTCAGCTACTACTTGTGTCCCAGCGTAGATGTTTTCCATCACGTACTCCCTTTCACCTGTAGATCTGTTGGTATATCCATCGTGCTAGGTACACTCATCGACAAGCAGATCAATGGTGGTTATTGTCTTCTTCCCATGGAGGTACAACGTATGCCATATGAATGGTCACTTTTTCATCGGTGATGTCAAATTTTTCTCTCCTCGTCTGCATCGTCGAAGCAATAGCCCTCAATAGTTTGGAAGAAGTTAATTCTGCAGGTGTGCTAAACAAGCAGATCAATAGTGGTTATTGTCTTCTTCCCATGGAGGTACAACGTATGCCATATGAATGGTCACTTTTCCATCGATGATGTCAAATTTTTCTCTCCTCGTCTGCATCGTCCAAGCAATAGCCCTCAATAATTTGGAAGAAGTTAATTCTGCAGGTGTGCTAAACCCGAGACATACAGGAGAGTTCAAACTTTCGTCATACAAACATAGGCTCAAACGACCTCGAGTTTTGAGTTGACACTGACGTTTGAGTTCCTCTAACAGTGAGTCAAAAAAGTCCGTAATGAAACCTGCTGATACCTCGGCTGGAACGTCAGGCGCAAAGTCTTTAAATTTCACCGTGTAGGTGTAAGTTGTCGTCCTAAATTTTCGCGAAGTCGCTGTCTGAATCGATTGGATGCCAAAATACTCCTTTAGGCCTACTGAGTCCTTTTCCTTCTTGGACGCGCTTCGCTGTGAGGGTATGGTAGTGAAAGTGGTCAATGATGTTTGTTCCTTCTCTTTTTTCATCTGCGTAGAGTGATTCATCTTTCTCGGTGTTTGTCCTCGCAATGAAATGTCGTTCTTGGAAGTCGTCCCTTTTTTATACTGGGTGATATCAGCATGTCCATAACGTAAAGTCTTGTGGTCTGGAAGTCGCACTGGTTGCACGTAGTTTGCAATGGCGTTAGTAAATAAACAACTAAGATGTGGTACTGCATTGGTGATGTGATCGTGAGGCACAGCATCGCACTCGAGTTTCTCGTTGGACTTGAGTCTTGCGCTCGATACTTGCTGTTTGAAAGTATTCATCTTTCTCGCTTGGCGCTTGTAGTGACAATGAACTATCGGTCTTGAACGTTGTCCCTTTTTATATGCTGCCCAATATCGTGTGACCGTACGGTAAGGTGAATTGGCTGGGAAGCCGAACTAGGCTTCTGCTACACGATTTGATAAACTTTTTCCAATGGTCGACTGACGATTTGGTGTGTGGGTAAACGTACAATCTTGTGCGGTTCGTTGGTGGTCACTTTAAAGTTTCCATCCTGTCCAGACTGCAAGGCTTCTTTCAAGACGCCAAAGTTCACCAGTCGACTGGTGCGATAATTGAGACTCAATCCTTTCACTTTACACTCCGTGTGCACGTCTCCTTGTGGGTCACGGTATTCGTAGCCATAATTTTTGGGACCGCCACTTGCAAAACTTAGAATCTTGTCGTCGGGATGCTCGTCCGTCCAGGCTCCTAAACGGTCTCCTTCGATTTTAGGGTGTTGTTGACCCAGACAATCGATGTAGATGCAACTGTCCTTGTCAAAATACAGCACACGATCTCCTAACAGTTCTAAAGCTTCATACAGTTTTAAACGAGCATGGGCTGTCACGTAGGCCGCAATGATGACATTTCCAAATTCGTCGGCTTCTACAAAGACCAGTTCTTTTTCGTAATTGACTAAGATCAAGTTGTCACGAACGACGTCCACGTATTTCATGTATTTAGTTTTGTCGTGAATCATCTGGAAGTAGCGGGAAGGTTCTGTCAAATACTCCGTCTTGGGAAAACACGGACGTTGTGCCATTTTGCCCCACAGACAATTTAACATCACTTTGGCAAACGATCGCCTTCCTTTGTTTTTCTCGATGTGGTCTAAAGTGATGCCTTCCTGCTCCCAGTATTTCTCTTTGAATTTTGTTTGGTCTTCGGGAGTGTGGCACCAGGAAGGATAGCCGCTAGCTTCTTGTTTCAGTTTCAAAAAGGCATTCATGTAGTCTGCGAAAATGCCTTTCTGAGTCTCGTCGCCCTTGTGTTATTTTTCTGTCTTGGGAAAGTGGTAAATTTCGTACACTTCTATCAGTTGGTATCCCAGGTACAGAGCTTAAATAACTCCACGCTGACCCACGTTCCTGTCAAGGCTCGTTCTTCCTGGGTGTGCTGACAAAAAAAGGTCGGTCTTGGTTGCACGTTTCGGCACAAGTACGGTACAAAGGCAACATCAGTTTTCCTTGGCAATGATGTGGTAAAACGGGATGGTACAAGTTCGTGGGAGGCAAGACTTTGCACTTGATCAATTCTTCGTATTGTCGAATGTTGTCCACGTCGATGTGTTCCGTCAGCAATTGCGGATGCCCTGTGGGAAAGTGGCAATATTTGCACAAGTACGGATACAGAGAAAACACGTCCAAGTATATGATTTCTTCTTCTTTCTCCTCGTCGGCTTGGTATATCAAACAGGTGGCATTCGTTCGTCCTCCGTACAAACTGTCCCGTGGGTTCAGTGGGTCATCCAGCTTGTAACTCTCCACGATGCGCTTAAACTCGGGATCGGTTTTCAAACGGTGATCGTACTCGCGTGTTCCCACATTTCTGCTACTTGGTATCCTTGCTCTTCTAACTTCAATCGTCGCTGACAAGTAGCCTCGTGCAAGTCTTCCATGGTCCGTTGTTAAAACTGATTTTTAGTGTCACGTTGAGGGTAACAGATGGGACATCCGTGAAATAAGCACCCGTTAAACTCGTACACGATCTGAGGGTTATCTAAGTCCCAGCCATCCACCCAATACCTTCCGATGGTCTTTTCGCCTCCTCCGTTGCGGGCATGTTGGATCCATTTGTCTTCCTTGTCGCACAAGTAATGTAGCCAGCGTAGGGCTTTGACCGAGTATCGACGTTTGACAAAATTGGTCGTTTGAGGGCTTATGACAGCTAGGGTGTTTTCGGGCATGAATCTTTAACGGTACACTAAGGAACACGCTTTGGCAATGGTGCAGGCTTCTTTCAAAGGATAGATCCCTCCGTACTCCATGAATAATTCTCGAAATTTTCCACAGCAACGCCGCAAAATGTCCAGGTCGGAACGACAATGTTTTAACATTTCTTCCTGAAAGTCGAAAGGGTCCGAGGCGTCAGTGTGGTACCAAGCGTAGAAAGCTTCTCGTTGTTCGGTACGCATGTTGTCGGGGTCGTAGTAGTGAGTCTCAGGCAAATGGAGTAGAACGGCGTGTTGATTGGCTTCGGTATTGAAAAAGTGCGGAAAATAGCCTTTGGCCATTTCTGTCATTCCAAACGTTTTCGGCATTCGGCTCAAAGGCATGGCCAAGTAACTCATCGAGTCTTTAAACTGCACCTGTCCTACTTGCATGGAAATGATTTTGGCACCGTTCAAAGTCACTTTAGGACGTTCGGTACTTTGTTCCGTATAGTATCTGAGAAGAAACTGTCCATCGTATCCCGAGAAATTGAGAGCCATCACCGTGGCCTAGCGATGGCAATCTCCGTAATGTTCAATGTCCTCTTGACTCCACGTCTCGTCGATAGGATATAAGATCCATTGGGCGAAATCGGCTAGCGTGTTCGGTCCACGAAAGATTTTTTTCACGTCCTCCAGGAAGCTGCAGTGAGGGCAATGACTAAAGATAGGCTCTTGGATGCACTTCTCGCACGCTCGGTGAGCCACGCAGAAATTAGGAATGTGAATGCCAGTCTCTTACATGCATTCGAAATCGAGAAAGATGAAACTGACTTTCTTCTGGTCATCTTCTTCTTCCTCTTCCATTTTGGAATGGTATTTTTGAATGTAGCATTCGTGTTCCAAGTCCACGATTTGGCGACAGATGTGACATCGCTTCTTTCCTGAACATACGTGAGCCTTGGCACAATTGGTAAGTAGGGCACAATTTCAGGAGCTGACAAGCACTTTTCTGCTGTGAACCTTACGTCTTCAGATGTTGTTGGTAACAGGCAGGGCTGACAAGCGTGCGATGACAAGCAGAGCAATGCACTCGTTCTTGTTCTTCGTCAACACAGGGTTTGGAGGCTAAATATCCCTTATATTCCGATCCAGAATGCTTGTGTTGCTCTCGATTGTTATAGCCATAGTCACATTTCTCACAGTAATAACTGTATCCCAGGAATCCAGTGATACTGGTAATGGCATCGAAATGTTCATCGTGATGATAGACGTGAATGTTCAGTCCGCTTGGTGTTGATCCAGCCCCTATTATTCAGACTGGACATCATTGAGGCGGTCTTTCCAAAGAAAGAGCTTAGTTCTACGCCAATAGAGATGTTGTTCGTGGTGGTAGACTCAAGGTATGTGAACTTGCTGACAACCTCAAGTTCATAGTTATTGATGTTGCTGAGAGGAGGCTCCTCAACCTTTTGACCCATCACTACCTTCATTTTTAAGTTGATGATAAGCCCGAAGTCCCGACAAGCTTGAGAAACACGGTCGATAAAGGTTTTGCAGATGAGAGTCTATGTGGCTTGTCACTGCCGCTATAGTCAGTAACAAGTATGTCACGGTTGAGAATTTTGTGGATCTAGGTTTTGGCCGTAAATCTTGCAAGGTTGAACAGTTTTCTATCTGACCTTGCGTGAAAGGTAGATCCTTCGATTGATGAACCAAGGGCGTGTTTCAACCGGACAGAGAACATGATCCCGAATAGCGTAGGGGCAAGAAAAGACATCCCTGCTTAACTCCACTATGTATCTAAAAAGCCTCTGTAGCTGAGCCATTACACTTAACTGTGCCATTCATGTTTTCATGGAAGGACTTGATAATGCTTAGGAGTTTTGAGGGACATCGGATTTATTTTGCAGCTTTAACAATCTGTTTCTACTGAAAAGGTCAAAGACCATTGTTAGTTTGATGAAGGCTACATAGAAGGCCTTCGTGTTTACATGCACGTTCCTTGCAGTTATCTAAGTGAGGCAAGTTTGTCGATGGTGGACCTATCTGCTCTGAAACCTGACAGTGTATCAGGGTAAGCTCGATTTTGAAGGGTCTTTAGTCTGTTCAGGACGATTCGATCATACACTTTCCCTATGTTGTTTAGCAGGCAGATGCCGCAATAGTGTTTGCACCCCTGATACAACTTGTATCTGGTGATATCTGGATGCTCTGACATAGCTGCTGCCCAGGGTCGTAGAGAACGATCACGGGCCCTAGGGTAAGCAACACCTACGCCTCTCCTAGTTCTTGTTCAAACAAAATTTTTCTTTTATAAAATTAAAAGTGTTGTTCGACCCGGACCCCCTTAAGGGCCCGGGCCCGGGCCCGGACCCCGGGGATATATCCCCGGTTGCCCCCGCCCCTCTTGTCGGCCCTGCTGCTGCCAATAGTCACTGACACAAGTAGCAATGACATCTAATTCAACAAATGAAAACTGTCTTTAAATTAACTTTTCATTTATCTGCTGTACCATAATCTCTAAGTCTGAATAATTATTTCACAATTCGGGCAAGTGTATGAAGACTGTTGTCAACCAAATGATATTGAGTACACATGGTTATCATGCAAATGACGTATATAATACTTACCTGCTTCTATCAAGGATACGATCATTTACGTTAGTAAATAAGCTATTGTGCAAGTATACGTATGTAGGTCCATGGAAACAATAAAATAAAGAAAACAACGGTTGAAAATTCCTTCATGTATATAAATCTTACCGTCTGAATTTCAATCTGCCATTTATTGCAGTTTGATTTCCTGGCTTTGTAAAGGCCTTTACAAAGCAATGTCGTGTACAGTCTACATAATAATGGGATATTGATTTTCACCTGGTGTCATTTTTAATACTTAGAATTTTAAATGCATGCAAAGCTATAAAGAATTAGTGGGGAAAAAAGTGTTACTACTTGCCATTCCAATCTGTTCATCTTGTGAAATGTACATTGCGGATCACCAGAAAATTGCACTGCTGTTGGGGTAGCTGATTCTTTATACAAATGAAGTTATTCTTCCGCGCGCTATACATCGCTAATCACTGCAAGGAGCCTTACATATAAAAACAGTACTATCCTACACTTACATAATGGTACTATTCATCAGATTAGGTTTGATTATAAATCAGAAGACGCAAGTAATAAATCCTTTCCAAAATAGAGCTAGCCGACATTTCTCTGGCGTTTTTACAGTACACAAATTAGACTATAAATATTTGAACCCTGCCTGCGCAGTAGGTAGAAGTACTTTTGTGATCTGTTGTAGGCAATCATTGCCATTTTCGCTTTAATTTCTGGAAGTATGACTCACACCAATGCATTGTCTCATTCTAAAGAAAAATGTATAAATGCTATCATTGAATGTTCTACATGAATAGACGGTGCTCAAATATTTAAAAAGGAATATTCGACAATTATAACTGTCCTGATGAAATATGCACTATTTATTTGGGCCTTGATGTTTACTGAACGAATAACAATCGTGGTGGGGAAAACAAATGACATTTACACTACCACATAGATTCCCGCCTGATTAGAATATAATTTAACTGAAAATTAAATTACTAAAATTCTGCCTCTGCTTTATCCAGAATGAACACGGTCATTCAGATAGCTTGTTTGAAGAGTAGCGTGACACAAAATATTCATAAATATCAATACGCATCACAAAGTCAGCCTTCTGTACGATTCCTAATAACCAGCATGTGCTTATCATCAGAATACGAGTGGGAAACAATCCCTGTTTGTTTAGTCTTCTTCTGTATAATTTTCTGAAGTTTTTTCTATTTTAAAAAATAGTATTTCCATGCAGTGCCGACCTGACCATATAGGCGAACTAAGCGGTAGCCTTGGGCACCGGACTTAAGGAGCGCCAAATAAGACGAAAGTGATTGTTTTCGGCGGGGTGTCATAATTCGCCCAAGGCACCAAAACCCTTGGGTCGGTTTACATGACTCTGAAATGTTGCTTGCTACATGATTTGAATTTCCCCTTTTTATTGCGGAGATACTTTTGATGATGAGCTCAGTAAGGTTTCTCTACAAACACTTCGTGGTTCATTTGAACGTAATATATTTTAGCGGTTCAAGGTCTGCTTCCATACTTTGGAAACACCGTCGCTCTACTTAAATATTGATCACATTTACCATAGACTAATTTTACAGTTGTATGTGAAAACAACGTATATAATTAAAATTTGTTTTTATTCCATTAAACAATTAAACAGCATCTAGAACAGTAATAAACTTATTTATAATTATAAAAACAAAAGTTTGTGAAGTACTTGTGTAGGACTCGTGTATAATTTTCATGGATATAAATGCATGCAGCCTCTAAATCACAGTTTGATAATTAGTATTAAATATCAATTGATAAATACGTATTTCCTGGACATTTCGTTTTATATTCTCAATTCGTCCCTGCATACAATGGTCGTTTATGCCTGAAATCCTGATTTCACAATAATAGCATCTTTTGCTGGTCATGACAACATTCTTAACAGAGTTATAAACGTTTTAAATATGTTGTATAATTTAGATGGTGAAATCTTAAGCGTTTTTCTTGATTAATTAATATTACCTATATCGAAAATATCTAGATATGTGGGATTTTATTTACGTTTAAAGTTGATAGTTCCGTTAAGTGTCAATCATTCTCTCCACCTTAAAATCAAACTCTTTATCTCTTTATATAACTATCATATTTGTGCATACCACGAATGATGGTACGAAGGGAGCCATGATGATTTTTAAATGTGCAGAAGAAAGACACTATTGAAGTTAATGGAGTATTGAACAATTTTATCACAATCGTTGAAAATAGAAAAGAGTCGATGGCACGCCGTCCCAAAATATCTGCCTGGTGGAAAATGTGCCAAATTCATGCACAAAGGAATATAAAATAGTTGTGCTTCAATGGCTTGCCATTACAAATCAAAACATCTACACGTCCATCATCAAATGCAATGCACACTTCTATAGCTACACGTATAATTACCTTTTTTTAAACAAAAATGCTAATAATGTAATATTTCATCCAATCTGTAGCACACTAACACTTTTCTACAACCCTACCTTTCACCCTTTATAATTTTCAAACATTAAAATTCGTTCCATTATAATTATTATAATTAACTCCTTGAGATCTGCACGAGACTACTTAACAGACATCTAGATCTTACTAAAGCATTTATTATTGAATATCCATCAATTTGGCTTCCGTTACCTAATTCCTAAAGCTCCCGGATGATTTCAGAGGGATTGACTGACATTATCGTTTGCATAACAGTGCAACCAGTTATCACTTTCTGTTATTCCTAGTCGCGAGCAGCACTGTTTATATCTTTATCGAAGAGGTTTCTAGGTAAAAAGCATGAAGTTCGTCTTAAAAAAAAAGTCATCCATTTTTTGTAGCTATTATTTTTCTAATATCTTTATAACAGCCATCATTTCTCCGTGTGCCCATTAAAGGAATTTGATAGTTGTTGTTGTTTTTGTTGTAGGGTATAACGCCATTTTTCAGCTCAAGATAGGCTATACATGACGGCCAGTGTAAATGGTGGAGGAAGAACCCGGGAAAAACACGGAAAGAACTACCGACCCACGAGAAGCTACTGGAAAGCTTTCTCACGTACCCACATTGGCCGAGCCCGAGACTCGAACTCACGCAGACAGAGGTGAGACGGCAGTAATCCGCAACGGTGAGCGCTTTAGACCAGTCGGCCACTCGGGACCCCGGAATTTGATAGAGTAATTAAAAATAACGAAGCTGATTGACGTTGTGAATATTATTTCCTTTCATTTATGATTTCGGATGATCGCGTTGGTTTTCGTTTTCCAATTTCGGGTCGCAAAGTCTCATCTTTTCATGGACATCGTTTTTCGACCTTATTTATCAAGGACCAATTTTCCTTTTCATAAAATTGATGCTTACCCAAGAATAAATTTAACCAATATCTCAACACCATTCCAAGGGATGAACATGTCCTGTATAAATGCATATGGGCAATCAATTCGTTTCTATGTCGCAAACCAATAGCTAAGACAAAATAAACGAGGTTATAAAACTCGGTGCAAATGTTATCAGGTAGATCATTAAACGTAATTTTTCTCCAAGTTTAAACTTTTGGTGCTTTACTTCCAACATGCAATCTAATAAGCCTTGCTAAGTCAACCTAAACTAAAAGATATACCTTATAAATAGGGTTTACAGTGTTTATGTATACTTTCTCGATATATAAAATTTCATCACATTTGTCAGAAGTGAATTGATTGAA